>JADRCD010141046.1:0-11244 GCA_019843815.1 Montemys delectorum | reverse complement strand
TCAAATGCACCCCATGCCCCACAGGATGTGGCTCCTCACAGAGTAGAGGGGGATAAAAGTAAGGATAGTTTATAAAAGCCTTCAGACAACACCCTATCCCCAAGCCGCGAGGTGTCTCTGTACTTGTATTTGATAGCCACCTCTTCCCTGGCTCTGGCAGGCAAGCTTTCGCAAAGGACCCAGAAACCTTGTGGCAAAGCCCTTGCATTCTGCCAGGCTGAGAAGAGGAAACTTGGCTTGTACTTCAGATCCTGTGATGAGGTTCTTTCTGCCTCAGGGAGCGAGGGCCAGCCTAAGAGGAGGGGATAGACATGTGGGTGGTACATCTTCCACCATCAGGTGAAGTCAGGTCTCCATGGCTAAGGGACACTTGACAGGTTCTGAATCGTCTCAGAGAGGGAAAGCAAGGCTCAGGAGCATCTCTGGTTGATGGCCAAGTACTGGACCCCAGGACAGAGAATCTGGGAGGGATGCAGGAAGGTAATGCCTAGGAAGGAGGCCAAAATAGGTTGTGACTTGGAGAAAGTGGCCACACAAACTGTATGGCCCGTGGGTCTGTATTTGTGCAGCCCAGGGACATCTGGCAGACCTAGGCAGCAAGATGCTCTGAGCTTTACCTAGTAGGTTCCCTGTGGGAGGGACACCTCATTGTGGGTGGTGTATGTTGAAGTATGCCTATCCTTGCTCTCTAGAGTTTCGGCCACACTGCAGTACAGAATAATGCCTTTCACTGTGCTTATAGACCAACGGTAATTTCCAAGAGATTTTTAAGTAGAACTAAAGGAAAATAAAATCATAAAGTAAGACTCCCTAGGTGCGGACCAGAAGGTAGGCCAGGGCCCAGCCTGTGCTCAGATTTGCTGTGGAGCCAGGATAGTAACTCTCGGCAAGTGCTCTCCCCTGGCAGAGTGCTCTCCATACACAGGGGGCTTCCTGGAGAGGAAACAATATTGGGCCTGGGTTCCCTCAGGGCCAGCCTCCACCTAGCAACACGTTTGCAGAATGAGACCATGTTCCTTTGCTTCAAGTTATGTTTTCAGTTACAGGGATGGATTTCCTCTCCGGGGAAGCATCCAGCATCAGCTGTGTAACTTGGAAATAGTGGTATCGAGAGGGTGTAACACACCCATTCCGCCCACAGCATGGGCAGAGCCACTCTGAACTTCCCAAGACTGGATGCTTCTTTCTGGTGGAGGCTGCATCCCTGAGTTGCTATGACTCACGTCTGTTGTATGTCCTGCTGCTGTGGCACTGGACAGAGTACAGAAAGTGTCCTGTGCATTGCTTGTTGCTGGGAAACTCACTTGTGCTCTGGATGCCACTGATGGCATTTAAGGGAAGTCTATTCGGACCATTTCATTCTTGGGACCAGGGTTGCTAAGATGGTGCTGGGGCTATTTATAGGGGGTTCATAATACAATGGCTTCAGCTGGGGTAAGGTTTCCCAGTTGCCTAACAGAATAAGGAAAGAAAGAAAGGGCTAGACTCTTTTTTGTTTGTTTATTTGTTTGTTTTGTTTTTGTTTTGAGAGATTTCCATACATTTCTGTGAGAAGGTCCCATATGTCTGTCTCTGTCTGTAACTCCCAATCCTGAGACCATTTGCTGTGGAAAGGGCAAGGGCCTTGGAATCTAGTGCTGGCCACCAGCCGCCACCCAGTCCTGTGTGCAAAATGGGTGAAATGCACACATGCTCACTTGAAATGCCACATCGAGAAATTTTCGTCTCAATTAATGTAACAATAGGATTTGCAGGCTGCGGCAGTGGGCACTAGAAAATTAGATGACACCTTCTTGGCACCTCACGTTGGTGAGAAGGCCAACTGATTATTTTTATATTACAATCCCCAGGCTTTGTCAAATTGATTAATAAATTCACCGAAGAACAGTTAACTCTTAATAAATTTAATTTTGGTATTTGGGGGAATGACTTTGCTATGACCTTTGAGTTTTGATCCTCGTGTGGGGCATAATCCTGGGTTTCACGTCCTGTGTAGTGGCCATGGGCCCTTCTTGGGACCTGCCCAAATGTAGGGAGAATTCCCTTAGCTCTGTTCCAGTACACATGGTCTTGGGTGTCCTGTGGTGACATGGAGTGTCCTTTGATAGCAGCTGTGTTGAGTTCCTTGGAAGGCAAAGTAGAAAAGAAAATGTCCACTGGTCACACGGCTCTCATGCTCTTGTCATAACTCAGTGTCCCAGAATGTTGAAGCCACAGTCAGAAGCCTGTCATTCTGGGATGACCCTCTGGGTGGCACTCTGTGTAGTTCATCTCTGATCTCAAAAACTGCAAGGCTTATGCTGTCATTGCCTTATGCTAAAACATCATGGCCCAATGTTGGATGAACCATGTTCCTCTCAGCCAGGCCAACCTCTGTTATGGACCCTTCTGCAGTAAGAGATGGAGGTTCCAGCATGCTGTGCAGAATTAGGTGGCCATGATGCAACTATGGCGTTTTGTCTTGAGTCTTTCTTGCCCTGCCCTGTTTCTGCCCCTCATCTTGACTCTCTAAGCCCAGGTTCACTCTTTCCACCTCTTCCAGCCTACCTCTGGCTCATCGCTGTTCCATTCTGATCGTCCTTTTCCATAGGACTTTCCTAGGTCACTGCTGACCTTTCATCGGCCATTTCCAAGGCCTATGTGTGGGGCCTTGCCCCTTCCCTTCCAGCTCTACAATCTCTCCAGGTGTCTCCCTGTCTCAGGCCAATACGCCAAGAGTGCATACTCGTGGCTCGGCGAGAGTTTCCCACACTTCTAAAATGTCTTCTCTCACATCGGGAACTGAGCACCATCCCCCTGATGATGTGGGTGCTTCATTTCTGGAGGACTGGGAGTCTGGCCTGAGAACCAAGCACAGAGGCAGGCCATCCTGATGCAAGCCCTCAGGTGTCTCTGTGGATGACAGAAGACATGGGGTAGTGGTCGTACAGATCCCAGCAGGGGAGGGGACACTGAGAGCCACATTCTGACAAAAGCTGCCATTCCAAGCAGATGGGGTCTTTGCATCAACTCCAACCAAACCATGTGGGCACCCCTTAGTCTTTATGGACAAGTGCCCCTCCCTCCTCCAGGTATGTTCAACATATAGGCTCTACTCTACCAGGTCAGAGGAAAGCCAGGAGGCTACCGTCTGGCCCTAGACCTGCCCTATGCTATTGCTGAGCACCATCACTGCTCAGCCACCTCCACCCTTGACCTCTTATCAGTCTAGGAGAAAAAAAAAAAATCCAGTGACATAGGGCTTTGCAGCCTGCCTTCTGATTGGCCCCACAACGTCCCTGCCGTTAACTTTATGACGCGATACCCAAGGACTAATTAAACCAGATGGCGGTAAAACCCGAGTGGAGATGCAGAGACACTTTTACATTTAAGTTGATCAAAATTAGGTAGAACAGCATATGCTGGTGGAGATTGAGAATTTTTTAACTACATATTAACGGCCGCGCTTAATACCCTTCCTGGGGAGCTCGGCACAGCCTGGGCCGTTGGCACTCTACACTCAACGTCTTCCCATCCCTGTCACCCAGCCACATGGTTGTGGTGTGATTTCAGCAAGCAGAATATTCTCCACAGACATTCTCAAAGGATCCCGGGATATTCACTGCTGAGCAGAATGGGAACCGGTCTCCCTGGTCCAATTCTTGTCCGTGCTGGGATGCCACCAGAAAAGGCCATATCTGTGTTGATGGGACACAGTGACATTGCAGAGTGAAGCCCACTGGCTCTAAGCCTCCGCAGTGCTCCTGCATCTTGGCCTTGTTCTTATGTCTGAGGTCAGAGGCTAGGGTCAGGGGCAGTGCTGAAACTCATGAAGCCTCCAGTGTCAGGTGGAGGACTTCCTGTGGTTTGGTTGCTGGGCCAATGTTGGAATCTCCTTTCCAGGTAGAATACACCTCTCAGCTCTGGGGAAGTGTGGTTGTCTGTCTAGGCCTGCTTCCCTCACAAGATGGGAACCCCCCATTCCCACAGAGAGATCCAGCTGCCAATAGAGCCTTACAGGGCTGGGCTTATTAGAAGTGACATTCTCCAAGTGTAGTTTACTGCTGCCACGTGCTCTCCAGAGGCGTTTGGTCTAGCCACCCTCTCGTGTGATCACAGCTTCTAACGAAGTCCTTACATGTCCTCCCTACCCCAGGAGAAAACTTTGCTGGGAATTGGTCACTGCCCTGACCCTCAGCACTAGAAACTCCAGAGATTACAAGTGTTTTGAGAGAGAACCCTTACGTTTGGCATGTGGGATTTCTACTTCTTGGCCTCTCCCTGTCTGCAGTAGGTAAACCAGCTGGTCTCTGACTGGTGTGTGCGTGTGTGTGTGCATGTGTGTGCGTGTGTGTGTGTTGGGGGGAAGCTTTAGTTCTAGGCAATGGGTTCCCAAGGTGGCTCCATCTTCCAGATATAGTTCTCTCAGAGATAGGCTTCCTGCCTAGTTGACAGGGCATCCATCTATATGTTGTTCGCACTAGCCAGTGCTGAGTGGAGGTAGGAACCTTAGACCTCAGGCTGCAGGGCAGGCATGGTGTGATGCCAGTGGCAGTTGCTAGTGGAAACTACTTACTCACCTCCTCCCAGGCCCCCCGCCCTTCCCCTACCATCCTTCTGAGCCTTCTGAGACCCATAGTGAGTCTCGATGTGAAAGGATTTCCCAGAAGCTAACTCTGGCTAGGCCTCGGCACAGAGCATGAAAAATACTGACCAGGAAGTTTGTGTCTGCTCTGTCCAGCACACATACACACACACACACACACACACACACACACACACACACATATATCTGGGGCTACTGACCACTGGCTTGGCTCTGAGCCACCACAGGCCTTCAACCGTGTCCCAGGAAGGAATCAGGCCTGTACTCGGAAGCTGCAGAACTTAGTCCGGTTTTTCCTGCCTTGTCCTGATGCGGACTCCCTGTCCCTAGGTCCAGAGGCTATGATGAAGCCAGATGGCGTGATTTCCAGGGCCAGGCTCTCTGCTTGGCTGCCCAAGAGGCCTACTGTCTACCCCCCATCCCTTCTGTGCATTCCTCCCCCTGCTGTCCTCCTGGGCAGGCGAGATGGGGGTGCATGCTGGCAAAGGCCTACCCTGTTTTCCAGTCCACTGACGCTGGCATGTGACAGTACGGGGCAGACCCATGAAAAGCCCCTTTGTCTCTTCTCACTAATTAAGAAATAGCAGCAGGCCTCAAGGGAGCCGGGCCCTGAGTCCTCTCTGGATGCCAGCTCTGGTCCTAGAGCTAGCAGCACCACTAGTTGTGAACTTCATGGAAGACCCCAGTGCATGCCCCCTCGGTGTTCAGTGCATCCTGAATTTGGTGCATTTTTGACTGTTGGGAGCTCAGGGGTGAAATAATGCTGGGGACCACTAGAAAGTTTACAACCCAGGACAGGCCTGTGTCCTTCCCGGGCTGTGGCTCAGTCTGAGTCTCAGTCCATACATATGACCAGGCATCAGCAGCCTCTGGGCCCTCCATGCTCATGTGATAGGTCAGAGTGTTTTGAAGGGGACAGACATGCCTGGACAGACAGATACTCTTCACCTTCCAGTTTCCACCCTCCAGGAAGCTGGTCACATGCACAAGCAGGACAGATAGCAAAGCAGAGGCCAGTGTGACGACGTGTCTGGTTCCCTGCAGAGGTGGGACTCGTGTTCCACAAGGCAGGCCAGCCTTCTACCCACGCTTCCTGGACCCTGTGCGGGCAGCAGCCTCCAGTGGCTGACCCCAAGCAGGAAGCCATAGGGAAGTTTAAATTTGAAAATTAACATGGAATCAAAAGAGACAGAGTAATTTTTCATTCTGCTTGAGAGGTTATTTGCTTTCTCAACCGATGCTTAGTGTACTGATACATGATGTCAAAAGGTAAATGATTTTAAACCAGATTCAATTTAAATTTCATTACATATTTGTAAGAGATGGAGGCTCCAAGAATCCCTCGCCTTCTCTTTGAGCATCTTTCACTTTTAATAACTCTAGCGCCTAATACCCTAATCTATTTATTATACAGTAGTGAAGAGGGGCTTGCTCTTAGGCAGCGGACGCTATGTGTCTTGTCTCTGAGGTGACCCCAGTGCTGGGCAGGCACTTCTGCTGGCAAGCCCATGTCCTCAAGGGTCCTGGAGAGGCATGCGTCTTTCCAGGTGAATAGGGGGACAAAGCAGACTGGAGCTTTTGAGATGGCTCAATGGGAAAAGGTGTTTGCTTCTAAGCCTGTCAACTGGTGTTCAATTCCTGGATCCCACATGGCAGAAGGCGAGAACTGACTTCCCTGTATCATCCTTTGAACTCTTGACTCGTGGCTTGGCATGCACACTCACATGACACACTTAACACAGACACAAACATTTTAAACATGCCCATCAAAAGAGACCAAAGAAAGAAGATGTGGTATCCTGTGCTCTGCTATGACAGGGACCCTGAGAGGATATTTGAGAAAGGCTCCTGAGATGTCTGTCGCACAGCAGAGGGAACAATGTCAGCGTCTAGCCCTGGGAGATAGAGAAGCTGCATTTGTATGAGGGTGGTATGTAAGGGGGAGTCTTCGGAGGCAGAATAGGGAGCTGTCCTACTTGGCCGGGGAGGGATAGGCAAGCTGGTGATAGGAGGGATAGGTGGGAACCAGAGCACAAGCAGAGAGCCTGGGATGTAGGTAGGTTTACTTCCTAGTCCAAGAACATACTGGCACAAGTTTCCTGTGGCCCCAGGATCTTAGCTCTAGAGCTACTCCTCCAGATACACAGAGCATTGATTCCAGACTCTGGTCTCTAACACGTCCCGTCCCCCTGACTGGGAGTGGGGAAGACCTAGAACTAGGATTGGGGTGGAGCCAAGGGGTGTTATTTCCCAGAAAAGTCTGTGTGGAGATGCATGCATGAGTGCATGGGTGGAAATTTCTTTTGAAATTAATTGCTAGGGCACATCTCCCCAGCCTAGGCTTAGAGCTCTGGATCTAGGCACCTAGAGGAGCTAGCTTCAGAGAGTTTTCTCTATGTATCTGCTGCTTTCTGCTCCTCCCTGCTCCTGCCTCTGGTTTCACTTACCCAGCAGTATGTTGCTCTTAAATGCACATCTGGCCACTTTTAAAGAACAACGCCAATACCCGCAGGGAGTCCTTCCCTCTGATTTTGGGTTTGTTTTATTTCACAGCATCAAATAGTAAGAAACGGAAGGTCCCAGATCACAGCCCAGAGACCCTTGGGGTTCTCTATGCAGATGCACTCTTGCGGGGTGTAAAGCTGGCTTCTACTCTGGCTTTTCACTCTCCTTTCCACCAGCCCCCTCTCTCGTTTTCTCTGGCTCTCTGCAGTGCTGATGATATTGTTTGTTCCCAGTGCCACACAGAAAAAGCACAAGATAATCACCCAGGCATTAGTCATCATTAAGCCGGTGATAAAAACAAAACAACAAGAAGAGAACCTGAAGCTCGTTTTCCTGGATGGGCCTTGTGTCTGCAATGAATGGTGTTTATTACGAATGTGGGTTCGAGGTATCCATCACGGCTAGCGGCACCCAGACGGAGGAGGCGTGCTATAAACAGGCCTATCCATTAGGTGCCCAACGTGACTGCATGGGGTCCAATCACCACATGTAGAGGCTCAGTCTTTGTTGGTTTTGTTGTTTAAAACACGGTATTCATTTCTAGATGCTTGGTGGGCGGGGCAGCTAGGCTGGAGTCTATCAAGGCAGAGTTCCTTGATGATCTTCCTGGAGGATTCTTGGGCAGGATTGGACTCTGCTAGACCCTATTCATGCCAGCTCAAAGCTCTGCACTGGGCTCTTCAGTCAGTCCTGGTTACCTGATGCTCCAGGAGCAGTAGGGGCAGGAGGCTGGCATAGGAAACCAAATATCTCAACTTCTTTCATTCCTGAAACTCTAGGGCTCCAGGAACCAGGTTCAGCATTCAAACTCCATCCAGGAACACACCCTAGGTCTTGACTCACCCGCCCCTGGCTTTGCCCACTGGCCAAGGGTCCAAGAGACAGATTGTTTCCTGTCCCCATTTTGAGCTAATCCCATCTGACTATCAAGGTGATTTAGAGTGACCTGTCCCCAGTAGTTGAAAACAAACCAGAGTTGTAGGCAAGGCCAGGAAGAGCATGCATTCAGGTCCATGTGTGGGAGGACTGATGGGCTAAGGCTTGGCACTGCCTTTGATAAGAGCCCTGGCTACTGGGCATCGGGCCTGCAGTTCCCCAGCACACGAGCATTCCCCACCTGCTCCTCCCAGCCAGGCAGCCTTTGATGTGTGTTGGGTGAGTGAATGGGAAGATGAAGGGAGGCAGTGTGAGGCGTTTTCATTGTCGCTGTGTTATTTTAGTCCATACTGGCTGCTTTTCCTGGAATCTCACTATGCCCCTCCATGTTGCCCGCTTCTCTCTCCCAGCAGATAGACTGACTACTTCTGGCACTGATATGTGGACATTAATCTTTGCACTGTATTGCCTCAAAGGCTTGTGTGGATATAGCATCTTGAGGTGGTGGGGGGTCCGGCTAGGTGAGGCCTCTGACACTTTGAGTGGAGAAACTCAACTGTAAACATAGTCCTCTGGAGCTCTGTGTGCCCACAGGGAGTTGATGAAGATGTCCCTGGACCGTGATCACGTTGTCCCAGCATCCTCTGCCATCTGGAAGCCTGGGCCATGCCCCATGGACATCTGAGGATTGAAACGGGATGCCCTCTGCATCCTTGCTGCTCTTGATACTTCATCTTATGAGTATCAACCGTAGAGGGTAACTGGAACCCATACCTTTCTGTCCACAGCACCTGTTCTTAAAATCACTTACCCCAAGGTCAGAAAAGCAGTACCTGGTGGCTGGTGGTGAATCCTACAGAGAGACTCAGCCTGGTCCACAGTCCACCCAGATAAGTTGATATCTTTGCCTTATTCCCGGTCTTGGCACTTACTATGGGTCTTAGAGCAGGTTTCTGCTATGGCAACCCAAGAACCTTTTCCCAAGAAAGTAAGTGGGCTGCATACCTACGTACCATGCCAAGGGCCAGGCTTCTGTGTGCCTATTCTTTGAGGACTCTAGGTTTCCTTGTCTTTGTAAACAACAATTTGGAAAGAAGGGGCAGAGGCAAAGAAAGAGGAGAAGGAAGAAGTACGTATACACTATCAGGTAGATGCAGGAGTTCCTCCTCCAAGAGGCCTTCTAGGCTCATTGTACTTGACCTGGGCCAGACTGGAATTTAGAAAGAATAGAAGCAAAGAGAGAGACCCTGCTGGCAGGGACCAGGAGCCTGTTTTTCTGGAGTGTTGCACCTGAAGAAGGGCCCCACCTTCCCATCCAGGGCTCTGCAGAGATTCTCATTCATCCTGTGCTTCCTGCAATTGAAGAAGGACTCAGCCCCACCTCTTTGCAGTGGTCCTGTAGAGCTACTCATTCACAGGACTCTTCCCATGCACCGGGCTTCCTGACTATTCCCTTGACTTGATTCTTCCCCAACAGTGTGGGAGGTGGGGTAGGTGTGCCTGCTTCACTCCGGGTCTTGATGCTGTCTTGAGTGGAAGCGTGGAGGGGCATAGATACTCCAGGCTTGTGCTGGCCTGAGCTGTCACCTAGCTCTGAGTGGACACTTGCTTACTATTGGTGAGATCTGTAAATACAAGCCTACTCTTCTTGGTGATGGCTGGATAGCCTGTGCTAATCACAGCCTCCTTTGCTTTGGAGCGGGTCTATTTTCTCTCTTCCCACTCATGGCTTTGGGTCCCATGTCCAATTGGGACAGTTGGAGGAACATATGGAAAATTAACCTTCCCACAGACTCAGTTCGAGGCTTCCATGATAGTCAGTGTCAAGAGGGAGCCTGTGGATCATTTGGTTGAATGGGTTCGTGTTAGAACACAGAGCGGCATGAGACTCCTGAGAGCCCTGTTGGATCAGGATGGACCTAACTCCTTTGGAACAAAGCCATCAGAGGCCTTGTGTCCCCCTCTTTGGCCCAGAGGAGGAGTGAATATGCTAAGTGACAGGCCCAGACTCTGAACACCAGAAGATGGACTCACTTGTTCCCCTTATGGCCACCAGGAAAAGCCCTGGCAGTGTTTCTTCCTCCCCAGGACCCATCTGAGAGCCAGGAAAACAGATCTTTCCGTAGGTAAGTGCCCTTTCCGCCTCCCTATCCTCTCAGTCAGAATCTTCATCATCACACTAGTGGCCACCAGGGTCATCCTCACGGACATTGCATGGACACCATCACCACTATCACCATTTTCCTCTTCCTCACCAACACCTTCACAGCCATCACCTTGTCATCCTCAACATCCTCATCATCGCCACCTGTACACATCATCACCATCACCGTCTGCTTCATCATTATAATTCTCAACGTCTTTGGCATCATCTTTGTCATCATTGTCATTGTCATCATCATCATTATAACCACCATATTCACCATCATTGTCATCATCAATATCATCACTATCATCATTGTCAAGGTCATCCATCATCATCATCACTATCAGCAGCAGCATCAACATCGTCATCAACAACATCATCATTGTCTCCATCCTCATCCTCATCTTCCTTGTCATCTCTCATTGTTTTGTCACAGCCATTGCCTTCACTACACAACCTTTTGCTTCATCACCATCACTTTCAATATTGCTATCAACCCTCTTCTTAATTCTCCGCATGATTGTAATTATCTCAATCATGACCGACATCTTCATTGCCATCACCACCATCTTCTTCATCTTCAACCATCATCTGAGTATCTGAAATGCTCACTCCCATGATCCAGGGACTAGAGGATACAGGTGGAGTCTACATCTAAGCCCTCTACTCTTCTAAATTCTTCTAAATGTCTCTTAAGATTCTCCTTACCCCCCCCCCCCCCCCCCCACCCCCCCGGCTTTGTTCAAGCTAAGGGCCATGACCCTTACCTACTGTCAACCCAGTTCTATAGGAAGGCTTCTTTTCATAACAAAGAAAAGGAATTCCCCAAATTCTCTCTGAGCCTCTCTGAGCAAGATACAGCTTACGCCAACATCTAAACAGACCCTCCACTGTGCCTCTGTAGTCATGCCCCGTGGCAGGTCCTAGTGGCCACTGCTTTGTCTATATAGACATCATATCTAGGGACCCATTTCTGGGTCTTGGATTTTGCTTCTGTTACTCTGCATGATACATCTGAGGTTTACAGGATGCTGCCTGAGCCCATGCCTCTTCCTTTCTCAGATTTTTATCTATTCTGCTATCAGAGGACATCTGCGCTGCTTCTAGTTTGGGGTGATTATGAGTAAAGCTG
>JADRCD010141045.1:0-20957 GCA_019843815.1 Montemys delectorum | reverse complement strand
GGGGGGGCACTTGTGAGAAGTCACAACTGCCCTGAAGATGATGGTGATAGCTGCTGTCCTTGGAGCAGAGCATCCTACAATGGGTCTCTTGCATGGTGGAAACATATCCTAGCTCTTCAGGCTGGAGTAGAGTAGGAAGAGCTGGAGGGAGGGGTCACCTCTATGTCTACTCCTCAAAAGGAAGTCTCCTTAGGCATAGCCGCTGTTGGCTCTGTTATAAAATGGTCACCAGGATTGGCTTATCCAATAGTAGTAAGGCACCTGAAGCCTTACTGGTTACACACTGGTGGTGATCCAGGTGCCTCATACAGAGGGACAAAGCTGACAGCACCCCCACTGGGACACTCATACTTAGTCTTGTCAGTAGTGCTTAGTCAGACATGTGCGGGGGCACCCTCTGTAAGGACCCACGTAGATTCATAGATGGTAAAAAAATGATGTTACTCGTCCCTGCTGCTACCACAAGCAACCTCAAACCTCTCTGGCACATATGCTTGAAAACAAAGTATTGGCCAGGACATTTTCTCGCCATTTCTTTCCTTGCAGCATCCTCCAGAGATCAATAGTGAATAGGCTGCAGCTAGCTCCAGGCAAAGTTCCTGTCAGCTGAGGAGCTCTCAGAAGAGCCTGAGGTCAGATGCCACCAACACCACGGTTTCTGGACCTTCTTAGGCTATGCATTTGGGACAAGGCTACAGCATCGAGGCTGGATGTATTATTAGTCAGGGATCTCTAGAGGAACAGAGCTGGTGGAGTGGATCTATAGATATATAGAGCCAGCATTTATTAGAATGGCTTACGGGCTGTGGTCTAACTAGTCCAATGATGGCTGTCTGTCTACCAACTGAAGAATTAAGAATCCAGTAGTTGTTCAGGCCATAACGCTGGCTGTCTCAGCTGGTCTTCAGTAGATGCTGGAATCCAGTGTGCTTTCATGTTGCTGAAGGAATGGACTTGCCAGTGAGAATGAGAGCAAGCAGGCAAAACCCAGCAAGCTTCCTTCTTCCACGGCCTGCATATAGGCTGCCCGCAGAGGGTGTGGCCCTGATTAAAAGTAGACCTTCCCACCTCACATGATCTATTCAGTACCTCACAGGTATGTATACCTAGCACTTGGGGTTTAGCTAATTACAGATAGTCCAGTTGACAACCAGAACAGCCATCGTCCTGGACATCTCCCCAGCGCTCCGTTGTGGGTCGGGATTAATAGAAACTAGTTACTCCTTCTGCATCTTGTAAGTATTATAAACACCAGTATTTGACAGTATGACAACTGCCCATGCCACCACCCTGGTCCTGGCTCCCACAGGAAACTGTCCCCAGGTGCCTCATCTTCTACCCCGTGGCTCCTCTAGATGGCAGCCTTCTTTCCTTCTGCTTTGCACTGTCCCTCTCATTAGTAGCACTCTCTGGAAGCCTGTATTAGCATTGAGCCACAAGTCAGATCTGGTTTCTGAGGCTGCCACCTGTAAAGCCAATGTAGTAGTGTCTGCAGTCCTCAGGATGGGGGTATGCAGGGCTCCTAAAGTAGCCCCTTCAGCCAATTAGGATCTCTCTCAAGAGAGCTGCGAATGAAGTCAATTCCTTTTCAGAAACAGGCAGCTCTGTAGATTTCAGGTGGCATCTATCTGTTCAAGCTGTATGCTTTCAAAGCTGCAAAACTCTCCACAGCTAGTATTGGCATTGATGGCACCGAACTTTTGCCTTGCTCCTTAAGAAAGGAGACTCTTCCATCCTGACTTTGGAGCTGGAACAGGGGATCCTGGGATATTTTGTTTCTCTTTCTATGCTATTTTCAACTCAGGCTGTTTGTTTGTTGTTTCAATTTTACAAAATATCCATATTTTATTCTTGAATGCTAGAGGTGCTCTTACAATCACTAGGAATTCCTGGTCCCCATTGCCTCCCAGATTCTGCAGAAGTCCTAATCTCCAGAAACAGCCATTCACAACTATTGTTTTAAAGAATAATTTTTACAGGTGCTGAAGAGATGGCTCAGGGGTTAAGAGCACTGAGTGCTGTTCCAGAGTCCTCAGATCTGATTCCCAGGAACCACTGCTGTCTGTAACTCCAGTTCCAGGGGATCCAGCACCCTCTTCTGGCCTCTGCAAATATCAGACAACACACACACACACACACACACACACACACGGTACACATGCATACATACATATATGCAGTCAAAACACTCATACACATGAAAATAAAGTAAATAGTTTTTCAAAAATTAACAATTTCTTTTCCAAAAGACAATTTTATTCGTATGAGTCTCTCTGTGTGTGCTATGTGTATGCAGGAGCCTGAAGAGACAAGAGGCTTTTGAGTCCCCTGGAACTTGAGTCACAGGTGGCTGTGAGCCACCTCTAGGATGCTGGGAACCAAACGCAGATCCCTTCCAACAGCAGCAAATCCTCCTAATCCCTGAGCTAGCTCTCTCCAGCCCCCAATTGTTTTCATAATGTTATTAATAAGCTATGTGTGTATCTGTGTATATTCCTACACACACTCACACATTACAAAGCAAATTCATATGGAAGGTAAACAGCACTGTAGTTAGAGCATTCAGGAGACTGAGGCAAAAGGATTCCACATCCAAGGCCAAGCTGGACCATTCAGAAGACCCAGGAGAGGCCCGGGCTGGAGGTGGTAGAGAGAGATCAAGATAATTATATAGTCATAACCTCAGATAACACATATTTGTTTGAGGTGACAGCATTTGAAATTTCCTTCAGAAATTTTGAAACACACAGTGCATTTTTCTTCCTTCCTTTCTTTCTTTCTTTCTTTCTTTCTTTCTTTCTTTCTTTCTTTCTTTCTTTCTTCCTCTCTCTCTCTCTCTCTCTCTCTCTCTCTCTCTCTCTCTCTCTCTCTCTAGATGACGAGGTTTCTCTGTGTAGCCCTAGTTGTCCTGGAACTCAATTTTTTTTTGAGACAGGGTTTCTCTGTGTAGCCCTGGCTGTCCTGGAACTCACTCTGTAGACCAGGCTTGCCTTGAACTCAGAAATCCGCCTGCCTCTGCCTCCCAAGTGCTGGGATTAAAGGTGTGCTCAACTACTTCATGGCTCACAGTGTACTCTCAATCATATCCACCAAACTGAGTGATAGTTTGAGAATTTGCCTCAAATCCTCTCTGAGATTCAGTAGCTCTTGGCCAGCATCTCCCCTTCCCCCACTCCCTAGGCCCTGTAACTACCCTTCAGTTTCTAGGAGCTTTATTGTTTTAGATCCAACAGGCAAATGAGGTCATGCAGTATCTGTCTTCGTTAACTAAACAGGATATTTTCTAATTCTATCTCTGCTGTCTTCTACCAGTAGTCTTAGCACCAGAGAAGCAGAGACAGGAGGATCACAGCAAATTCAAGGCTAGCCTAGACTAAAAAGTAAGTTTGAGCCTAATCTTGGCTACAGGGTGAAACCCCATCAACAAAGAAACAGAGAAACAGAGGAAGAAAGAAAGAAAGAAAGAAAGAAAGAAAGAAAGAAAGAAAGAAAGGAAGAAAAGAGAAAAGAAGAAAAGAAAAGAAGAGACGAGAGAGTACAGAGAGCAGATGCAGAAGATATGGACATGTACTTTCTCTATGACATGTCCTGTTTCAAGGCTCTGCCAACAAGAAGGACATCATCAAAACAGAGCCAATGCCAGCACTATGACATTAAGCCTCCAAAACTGCAGACTATTTACTTTATAAAGTAAGCCTGCTTTGGGTATTTCATTACAGTAATGAAAAATTGACAAGCAGATGAATGAATAAATATGCTGTTGTGTATTTATATAATGGAATGCTACTGATCAATAAACAATTAGCTATGTAACATGAATCTTAAAAAGAAACCACACCTGAGAAGTATATTTTGCATAGTTCCCTTTGTATGAAATGGCACACTAATTTATTGTGACAGAAAGCAGACCCATGGTTGTCAAGGAGATGGTAACTATAAAGGAACATGAGGAAACTTTGGAGACTACAGACAGGTCCATAAGTCCTCTTGGTTTGTTGATACTTCCATGATTATGTCATTTGTCAAAATCTAGTAAACTTCATGTCTTAAATCCATGTAATTTATTGAACATCTGTTATGCCTCAGTTGTTTCAACCCAACCCTAGGAATAAACTTAATGAAAACTACATTGGACCTACAGGAAGAAACTCTCAAATGCTAATGTTTTACTTTTTAAGACACATAAAATAGAGTCCAATAGAAAGACAGTTTACCCATTAATAGGGACACTCTATTTCAAAAATTGGGTGCAATAAAAATACCACCAAATAATCAGGAGGCAGTGGTAACACATGCCTTTACTCCCAGCACTCAGGAAGCAGAGGCAGGCAGATCTTTGAGTCTGAGGTCAACCTGGTCTACAGAGTGACTTCCAGGACAGCCAGAGAAACCCTGACTTGGGGGGAAAATGTGTGTGTGTGTGTGTGTGTGTGTGTGTGTGTGTGTGTGTGTGTGTACATCGTCTTAGTTAGGGTTTTACTGCTGTGAACAGACACTATGACCAAGGCAACTCTTATATAAGGACATTTAATTGGGCCTGGCTTACAGGTTCAGAGGTTTAGTCCATTATCATCAAGGCAGCATCCAGGCAGGCATGGTGCAGGAGGATCTGAGAGTTCTACATCTTCATCTGAAGGCTGCTAGCAGAATACTGATTTCCAGGCAACTAGGATAAGGATCTTAAGCCCACACCCACAGTGACACACCTACCCCAACAAGATCACACCTCATACCTCCTAATAGTAGCATTCCCTGTGCCAAGTATATACAAACCATCATATTATATATATTATTGGTTTACTGTTTTATTTGAGGTTGAACTGATTTCAAAATTACTGTAAAACAATGAAACAAGTAAAATCATTGAAGATGTCCAGAAACAGAAGAGCAGCATCGTACAGGAACAGAGCAACAGTGAAAGAGAGCCAAGCATACAGGTAAACCCAAAGGTAGACAGAACCTGACACAATAAAGAGATGGTAGACCAGAAGGAGCGGGCACTTGAACCACTAAGACTGCCCACCAGGCTGACTACAGGTCACTCAACTTCATCAACAGAATTGTCGAGGTGGACACTGCAGGATCAAGGGTCCATTTCCAAGTACCAACTGGCAAGTTGGTGCTGCTGTCTACTGGCAAAAGGCTTCAGTTCCTCCCTCACTATTGATAAGTCGGGTTATTACTCTCCCTCCATCAAGACAATCCTAAAGGAGTAAAATATTCTAATATAAAAATTAAACCATCAAAGTAGTATAGCAAAGCATGGATGGATATTTTCATATTTATGGAGTGAAAAAACAAGTAAATTAAGAATGAAAAAAATTTAAATGTATAATGGGAAAGACTGGTAGATTTTAAGTTTTTAAACTTTGGCAGGGGCCAGCATGTATGGGAGCTTTCTGAGAAGACTGAAGAGGTTCAAACCCTGAAGCCCACATAATTGAAGACGAGAAATGACTCCTGAAAATTGTCCTCTGTCCCAGCACACATGCGCACACACACATGCACACACACACACACACACACACAAACACACTAAATAAATGTAAAAATGTTAAATATATATAAACTAAAAAATGTATATACCAAAAAACCTAATTTCCTCAGTTAGTTAAAAGAAAACTCCTTACATAGCAGTAAACAAAGCTGAGTAAATGATTGAATCAAAGAGCAATGCTCAGCAAGCCTGTGAGAAAATCAACAAATTTTATTAAGGTAAGTATGAACCGAAGAATTATTTTAAATGGTTGACAACTGTAAATATTCATTTTCTTTGATGTTTATTATAGACTGAAAGCTCATACATTCCTAAACTGGGCGTTTCCGGGCTGGGTCCATCAAGAAGCTGCGGTCCTTTTGGCAGAGGCGAAGACAAGCTTCTTCTACTGTAGGTCAGTTCCCTATATTGGTTGTTTAATTGTATAGGGTAGTGTCATAACTTTTTTGTCATCAATAAAATATTACTGAATGTTCAACAACCAAAAAAATCATTCAAAATTAAATGTGTCGTGAGCCCGTGGTGTGACTGGCAGGTCTTGCCATGTGCTACTCCTCTGCTGCTCTGTTCTGAACACAGGGTATGTGCTCCATACTTCACATGTGTCACAGTACATAAAACCCTAATTCATTTAATAACTGTCTTAGTTAGGGTTTTACTGCTGTGAACAGATACCATGACCAAAGCAAGTCTTACAAAAGACAACATTTAATTGGGGCTGGCTTACAGGTTCAGAGGTTCAGTCCAGTATCATCAAGGTGGAAACATGGCAGCAACTAGGCAGGCATGGTGCAGGAGGAGCTGAGAGTTCTACACCTTCATCTGAAGGCTGCTAGCATCATCACCTTCATCTGAGTACTGGCTCCCAGGCAGCTAGGATGAGGGTAATAAAGCCCACACCACAGTGACACACCTACTCCAAAAAGGCCACACCTCTCAACAGTGCCACTCCCTAGGCTGAGCATATATAAACCATCATAATAACCAAATATAAACATTACCTATGTGCCCATTGGGTATAAATAGTAACTCATAAGGACCCTATCGAATTGATAACCTTCATTCTGTAGAGGTAATTGAGACACAGAGAAGTTAATGAATATTAAAAATCATTCAGTAATAAAAAGGAAAAACCCAACCTTTCAATAGAGATAACCTGCTTCAAAATTTCATGTTTTTTTTAAAAAAATCATTAAAGTAAAATCATTTTATTTATTTATTGTCTCAGGATATCCCTTTGCTACTGGATAGTTTCTCTTCTCAATCAAATTCTCTAAACCTAAGGTCCAGTCCAGTATATTCAATATGTCTTTTGAAAATATGAATGAAATCTCCCTCTCAGTCTCACCCCATGGCTGGGGCACAGAGTCATCACAGAAAGCAGCAGGAAGAAGGATCTGCACTATTAATTCCTGGTGATGCCCCTCTCCTGGACAAGGAGAGAGCTAGGAGAACCCGGTCTTCCCTGCCACAAGCCTGTCTTACATCATTATCTGTTAACATGATGTGTAGCGTGGTAACTCCAACCAGTCCTGTTGGTGATAGGTACTGTGCCATTAGGAGACCTAGCCTCATCTTCAGAGTGATTGACAGCTGGTGATATCATGTTACATTCCTGAGATGTCTTATGTCTTGTTGTTGCCCACCGTGGTGGTCCTAGCAAGACTTGCCTTCCCTTATGTCATCTGTTCTCCACGGGAATCCATGAGCCCTTGGGTATACGTAGGTTCTCTCATTTTTTAAGCTGCTATCAAGTAGGGCAAATGGTCCTAGTCCTTCTGTCCCAGCACACACATGTTTCTCTCCCAGCAGAGGATCAACTGACTGAGCAAGCACATGATCAAGAGACAGAACTGCCAGTGGCCTCTCCTCAGAGTTGCTCCCAAATGCTAGAGGTGGTTCTTTTCTCAGGTTTCCTGACTTGCCTTTCATAGACAAGTAGTGGAAAGACAAAGACCACATGGCCCAGATGGTGCCTTCCTTCTTCCTAGACCTCTGTGGGTGAGACATTCTGTGCCCCAGACTGTACATGGTTTTCCCACTCTGTTCCATGGAATGCACGCTTGAGCTGTTTCAACAGTAAAGGATACTGTGAGTGAATTCATTTTGAATGAGCACCATCCCATTTCTCTTGACTCCTTTTTCTTCAGGTTTTCTCCCTTTGGTTAGATTCTGTAAGCATATTAAAAGCTCTGAGTATTCCCTATGATGTCTCTGTCTGTGCTTTTATTTAGCATTTCTCAAACTAATTTGACTATGCACTTCATTTTGCTCCACATTTATATACTGTCCTGGTCACAAGCCCTAGCAGCAGAAACCTTTGTCTTGGGCCCACATGTTACAAACATTCCTAGGACCTAGAGAAAGGCAGTTGTCTATTGCTTTTCCAGCCTCTGCACCCTCAAATTCCAAGGTGACCGTGTGAAAACATAATGAAAGTGTGTGGGTGACTCTGCTAGAGTGTGGATGCTCCCAGCTGGCTAGGAGCCTGGAGAAGAGCCAAGTGGGCGAAGCACTTAGGTAAGAGAAGAGAAAAATGAATGTGCCAAACCCTTCTCAGATAGCTGGAAACAATCCGTCTTTACATAACCAAGGATCTTTCCCTGGTGGAGAGAGACTTCTTTTTCTCTTCTTTCTTTGTATTGTGAGTCAGCAAGGTGTTCACCAACAGTTGTATGCAAGGTGGTTAAAAAGCATTTTGTGAACTCAACCATTAAACTTATGTCCTAAAAACCATGTGACATCAATACCTTGTATTTGCAACTAGTTGGACATTTTAAGCTTAGAAAGGCAAATACTTTTCATAAATTTTTTTTAACCCTATAGGTACAATAGTGGCACACATACCTTGGCAGTAACCAATGGCCCTCTAATTGGACTTAAGACCCTCATAACAAGAGTGATACTACGTGTAATAACAGAAATCTAGCTAAGAGACAGTAAATGTCATGATATAGAAAATAATATGTAGTGAAATTCCAGTATTTTGTAACACATTCTATGCTAATGATCATTTACATAAGCTAACCCATTATAATGACATGCATAGCAGATAAACTTGCTGACTTGTTTCTAAAGCTTATTTGAAAATATTATTCGGGGGCTGGAGAGATGGCTCAGTGGTTAAGAGTGCCGACTGCTCTTCCGAAGGTCATGAGTTCAAATCCCAGCAACCACATGGTGGCTCACAACCATCCGTAATGAGATCCGATGCCCTCTTCTGGTGTGTCTGAAGACAGCTACAGTATACTTATATATAATTAATACATAAATCTTTAAAAAAAAAAAAGAAAATATTATTCACAGTTAAAGTTGTTACAGCTCAGACAAAGCAGTCCATGAGTATTTTGTTATTGTTGTTGTTTGGTTGCCGGGGTTTTTTTGTTTTTGTTTTTTTGTTTGTTTGTTTGATTTGAGACAGGGTTTCTCTGTGTAACAGCCCTGCTGCCTCTCCCCCTCCCACCCCGCAAGTGCTAGGATTAAAGTCATCAACCACCACTCCTGGTTGTTTTTTTTTTTTTTTTTTTTTTTTAACTGTCTATGAGTATTTTGCCTACATGTATTTCTGTGCAGTGCAAGTAAGCCTAGTGACTGAAGTGGCCAAAAGAGGACATTAGACCCCCCGGAGTTTCAGATGGTTATAAGCCATCATGTGGGTGCTGGCACATTAGACCCCCTGAGTTTCAGATGGTTATAAGCCATCATGTGGGTGCTGGCAACCAAATTCAGGTACTCTGCAAGAGTAGACTGTGCTCTTAATCACTGAGCTATCTCACTAGTCTATCTTGGGAGGCAGAGGCAGGTGGATTTCTGAGTTCAAGGCCAGCCTGGTCTACAGAGTGAGTTCCAGGACAGCCAGGGCTACACAGAGAAACCCTGTCTTGAACCTCCCGCCCCCCCCCCCCCGCCAAAAAAAAAAAGAGAGAAAGAAACAGGCATTTGCTTTGTTGCACATTCTGGCCCTGACCTCCTAGACTTAAGTGATCCTCCTGCCTCAGTGTGCCAAATAGCTGAAAGTCTAGTGTGTGCCACCGTGTTGTACTCTGAGATAACTTTTTAAAAACATCTCGTATGGTTTGTGTTCCCTGATAGTCCATTGTGATTAAAGACCTGGTTCCCCAGGCGAAGCTGCCAGGTGATGGGACTTTTGCAAGTGGGGCCTCATAGAAGGTCTTTATGTCATTGGGGGGTGTCCTCAGCAAGGCTGGTAGGTATCAGTTCCTCTCTACTCCTCTTTTCTCTATCTCATCCTAGATCAGGTCTGTTGCTTGCTCGTGCATACTTCAACCACTGCTCTCTGCCACGATGGGTCAGAGCCAAGAACTGAGCTAAGGTCAGCACCATGTACTTGAACTTCCAAGACGGTGAGCTTAAATGAACCTCTCCTTCTTCACATAAAAAAGCCAGACATGTTTGAGGCTATTTTATTTTATAAAACAGAGTCTCATGTAGTCCAGACTGACCTCCAACTCTATATATAGCCAAGATTGACCTTGAGCTCCTGATCCTCCTACCTCTATTTTCCAAGGCTTAGAGTTATAGGTGTGCAGTACACCTGGTCAGATATGCATAATAATCATTGAATTCATCATCATTGACTTAGATCATCTTTCAGATGTATAAAGAATTTTGTTGTCTTGAAGATGTTTGTCAAAGTAGGTAAATAATACACATTTTATCTAACATTGTGTTATCATGATTCATAAGCTATGCAGCCACAACTTACACCCTTGACCTGAGTCTTGGAAATATTCAGAGCAGGCCTATGTTTACTTATGAAGAGCCTAAAGACAGTCTTTCTTGGAACAATTGTTTGAGAAAAGGTGATGTACAGCATTGTTTCCTATTCTGTTTTCATTTCACTGTGATGTACCGCCAACCTCTTTCACTATTCTCTGTCTTCCCATCAAACTTTATTGTCTTCACAGTAATTGTATGGACTCATTCACTGACTTTTCTGTCATAATATCCAGCATTAGCCCAACATTCTTTTGCTCCTACTGTGAGTTCCTGGACCAATGATGTTTATAATTCAGTGTTCCACACCATCCATCAACATTCTATGGTTGTGGGATTTAAGGCCTCAGACAGTTAAAATGGTCTCATGAACCACTGTTTTGGTATCTACATATATTGCTATAGTATATAGTATATCTATAGTATCTACATATATTGCTATAGTATATAGTATATCTATAGTATCTACATATATTGCTGAGGGGAAGGCAGAGCATTTCCTATTGATCCTATGGGCAGTTTCAAGATACCTTCTTCTATATTGCTCCAGGTAGCCATTACCAATGGTTTGGAATTGGCATGGTGGATGAAACCTATTTGCCTTTCCTTAGCCCAAAGTTGCATCAGTTTATGATAGATTCACACCTAAGTGAATAAAAGAGCCTCAACTTTGGGGAAGTTTAAATGTTACTGATAAGGAGCCTTTAATGACCTGAACAAGATTCTGAGTTTCATCTATGAGTTCTCCCTCCCATTCCTGAAGTCACTTTGAAAACGACAACTGCCCTTCATCCTTTAGGGATTTGTTCAAAGAACGAAACATAGGGATACAAGCACCTGTTTGGCACTCAGTTCACAATATTTAAGCCATGGTTCCAAAACTCAATAAATGCTTTTATTTTGAAATAAACTTTATTCAAGCATAATAGTTATAGTGAAGAAAATCTTGTGTGCAGCTTGATGAATTAGCATAAAATGAACATACCTGCGTAGCCCAATCCCCTGTGAGAAATAAACACTTAGCACCCCAGAGTCCCCATGCCCTTCCAGATTCCATCTTTCTACATAAAAGCAACCACTGTTGCTTCAAATGCCATTGACAAATCCTGAACTTGGTGTCAGAGGAATGGCATTTGCCCTTTCCCATGCCTGGCTTCTTCTGTTTGACATTCTAATACAATCCGAGCTACTGCATATAGTGGCCATTTGCTCTCCATTCCCATGTGCTGATGGGAATATGATGTCTCACGGTGCATTCATCCATTCTAGTGCTGGCTTAGTTCCAGCTCTTGACTACCATGCATGATGCTTCTAATAAACCTGCTATGCCTGACTTCTCTTGCACACATGTTCACATTTATGAACATAAAGAGTAAGCCACTTCAACTGTGGTGGATAGCTCCAATTTTCGTGAAAATTGACCACAAGATTTCAAATTAGTTGGGGTGGAGTCTTAATCTGTGGTCAACTGTAGTTGGAAAAATAAATGAAAAAAATTTCAAAAGTAAATAATTCATGTTGAAACAACTTTTTATCACAGCACAGTATTATAATTATTCTGCTCTTTGATTGTTGTTAATTGATCACTGTGCCTAATTTATTAGTTAAAGTTTGCCATAGTATGTATGTGTGGGGAAAAAAACAGATCTTAGATAATCTACCACAGATAAGATAACTGGTCAATCGGATCTGGGCTGTCCTTCAACTAAGACTCCCTTCTAAGAAGACTCTAGGCTGTATTGGCAATTAAAGCTGACTAGGACATTTGGTTTTTACTATATAGCCCAGGCTGCCCTCAAACTAGTAGCAATCCTCTTAGCACAGCCTCCTGACTGCTAGGGTTACAGGTATATGCAGACTTAAATATCCATACACTGCCAAGGACCAGCCTCGGCTTAGAGATGGGTTCAGCAAAGGGTTGTCTAGGAGCGCCGGTAAGAATGACTCCCAGTCACTACCCTCTCAACTCCCCTCCCCAGGGGGAAGGGATGCTTCAGCATGAACCCTAGCAGGCACCCCCTCCCCCTATACCCGATTACACCTCCACCAAAACATATCTCCTCTCCCCTTATCTTTTTATAAACACATTATAAATAATATGCTAAAGCAAAGAGCATTTATTCAGCTGAATTTCCTGCAAGCAGGGAATTTCCTCTATTTGGGAATGGACATAGCTAGTGGGAGTAGGCCCAGCCTTAGTTGTCAGTTAGGGGAACTCCAGGGAGGGGTATATGTCCTTTTACCTTGATTGGTTAGCTCTATTGCTAGGGGTCTGACTGAAGACCAATCAGTTTAAAAAGTCACACTGTTTTACCAATCACATTGTGCCTAATGGCTGCTGCCCTGAAAATTGTATAAAAGCTCATTGAACAAGTTGTGGGAGGTCGCCTCCTTTCCTTTGGGTCTGGGACAGCCCCAGTGTACTGGAATAAAACTCCTCATGATCTTTGCATCAGTCAGGCTCCATGTGATTCACTCAAGGGGTCTCTGGTGAGCTAAGGCGCGACAGGGTCTTACATCAGCTTTTGTAAGCTGTATTTTCCCAAGACATTGTCTATTTCAGCTAATATCTTAAATGTATGGGCATTGAGTTGTCCATAATGTCCTTTATGTTGCATATCCATAGGATTTGAAGTTATGTACCATTTTTAACACTCATATTTGTTTATTACACTTTCTATCTTGATTAAATTCTACAGTGGCATATGCATTTTATTATCCCTGGCTTTGTTGAATCACTATATTTTATCATATATTTATTCTCCTTTTTGAGTCATATTTTGGGTTTTTTCCATGGCTTTTTCAGATAGACCACTGCTCTTCAGCTTTCTATGATATAAATTTAGAATTCTCTAGACAGCTTTAACTTGAGCTTTCAAGTATAGATAGGTCCCGTTGTGTTTCCAGTATTATTCATTCAATTATATTTTAATTTCCATTGTTATTTCTTCCTTGAATCATGTATTATTTAAAATTGGAAATAAAAAATATCTAATTTCCAAGTTCCTAGGAATTTCCTAATATTTTGGTTATTGATATATAGCTCTATGATCAGAGACTATATAGCATGTTTAATTTTAAAAGCTAAAATTGTAAGATATTAGAAATTACCTTACCACCCTGCATATGGTCAATTTTGGTAAATGTTTCATGTGCATATTTGGCATTGTGTCCTAAATATATCAATAAAGTTACATTTATTACTTGTGTTTTCATATGTGTGTGTGTGTGTGTTCATGTATGGTGTGTGAGTTTAGGTAAACACATGTCACTAGTGGAGATCGGTGGACAACCTCAGGTGTAGATCTTTACTATCTACTTTGCTTAAGAGAGGGTCTCTCAGTGTTTATGCCACACTTTGTGTATGCCACATTAACTAGCTGGCCGGCCTTCAAGCTTCCAAGGATTTTTAGATCTCAACCTCCCATTTAACACTGGAATTACAGGAACAAGCTACTACATCTGGGTTTGAGTTCTGAAGATCTGAATTCATTTATTCTTGCGCAAGGGGCTTTAGCCCCTGAGCCATCTCCACAGCTCTGCTCATGGTATTTGACTTCTCTATGGCCTTACTAATGTTTTTGCAGTACTAGTGATGGAATCCAGGGCTAAGCAAGAGCTCTACTAATGAAGTATTTAACCTTTCTCACAGATTTTATAAAATCTATGTATTCTATCAGTTCCTAAGAAAATTATATGGAAATCTCCAACTATTACTGTAAATTTCTCTATTTCTTTAGCTGTCATATTTTTTTAATATTTTGAGATATGTTTAATCTTTACAAATTAAGCGTTTCATTTATTGATCCCTTTGTTTTGGTATACTGTCTCTTTGTAGCAGAATCTCTCAAATATGCATATTGATATAGAGATGGGATAATTAGTGTCTAGTAACACCTTTTTCCTCAATAAATTACATGGTAGTAGCATCCTTAACCCAAATTGTGATGATCACGATTATCTTTAGGTATTGTCAAATGTCTGTGGTGGTAGACACTTGGTGGTAATCACTCCTTGTTATGCACTATCAATTTATAGTAATGTTTTGTGCCTTACAGTCTATTTTGTTTGATACAAATAGAACCACTTGTACTTGAATTGGCAAGTGTCTTTGTCTATCTATCATCTTACCTTTCAATGTCTTTATTCAAGCTATCTCTATGGCTGGGACTGGTGGCTTATATCTACAGTCCCAACACTTGAAAGGCTGAGGCAGGGTGACTGCAGTGAGTTCAAGGTTAACCTGGATGACAAGTAAAACTTTCTCAAAGTCGAGGAGTGGGAGAAATCTCTTGTGAATTGTATAAAAATGCCTTTTAAATTCAGTCTGGCAATCTTTTACTTGGAAAATTTGTCACTTTATCCTTGGTGTGGTCATTGATGTACATGAATTTATAGGTTCTGTTAATTATTTCATCTTCTATCTTTTTTTTTTTTCATTTTTTGCCATTTAGGAGCATGGGCTATTTTTATTAGTCTGAGCATTTAATTATTATTACCCTGGTAATTATCCTAAAAGTCACATGTATCTTTGTTACAATTTAGTATCTTAATACCTTTGTTAATTCTTCATATCCTAGGAATGTAGACCTCTTTATTCCATTCACCACAATCCCTTGTTTTTTAAGTTACAGGCTCATCTCCTCTTTAAGAGCACTATCTACTCTTGACTACTGAATAAACCCTTCAGTCTCATTTAAATTTTAATTGCTGCATAAAATTACACATGATTATGGGCTATTATGATTTTTTTAAAAAAATTTAACCTTTATTTGTATTTTATGTGTATCAGTGTTTTGCCTGCATGTATGTCCATACAACTTGTGTGTACAGTGACTGACGAGAGGGTGTTGGATTCCCGGGATTGAATTTACAGAAGACTGTGAGCTGCCTTGTGCATTCTGGGAATTGAACCTAGTCCCTCTGTAAGAGCAACAAGTAATCTTAACTGCTGACTCACCTCTCCAGCCCTCCCTACTCCATGTTTTGCATTGAATATATACATTTTAATAATCCTCATGAATCCTGTGTGTGTATTCTGTGTGTGGGTGCACATGGAGGTGTATGTGCATACATGTGGAGGCCCAATGATGGTGAGAGTATTCCTCACTTCCTCTGCAACATTCATCAAGGTAGGGTCTCTCAGGGGATCCATCTCTACCTTACAAACATACCTTAGAAGCATTGTGATTACAGACAAAATACCAAATGCACCCAGCCTTTCCATGGGTCTAGGGAACCAAACTCCAGTCCACATGCTTGTGCAGCAAGCACATTATTCACCAAGACATCCTCCCAGTCCTCCTTAGGAATTCTTCAAAAATATTTATAGCTAATCTTATTCATGTGCATGGGGGTTTTGTCTGGATATGTCTGTGTCCACATGCTTTCCTGGGACCCATAGAGGCTGGAAGAGGGTGCCAGATCCCCTGACACTGAAGTGGCAGATGGTTGTGAGCTGTCCTGTGAGTGCTGGGAATCAAACCCAAGTTCTCTGCGAAAGCAGCAAGTGCTCTTAACCTTTGAATCATCATCCACTGCCACCTTCTTATGAATTCCTAATTCACCATACATAGCTCAAGTAAGCAATCACTGCCTAATCAAAGCACTCCGCTTTTATTTTGATTTACTGTGATATTTGTTCTCTCAATTGTCTGTTTCTTCTGCATCTTCCTGCTTCAATTTAGGACCACTTTGGTTTTGCCCGACTATCTCTCATTAGTATTTCATTTAGTATAAATTTGATGTTGATGAGTTCTCTGGATTTCTATTTCTACAGTCTTTATTTCTCCTTTATTTGAAAGCTAACTTGATTTAGAATTTTAGGCTGCTACTTATTTCTGCTGATAAATCAGCACTTTGTCTTGTGCTGTATCTCTGAAGATAATGAGGTTTTTCACATCTTTTTTTTTTTGTATAGACACATCTTGTCTATGTGTTCCAATGATTTTTATGATAAGATTAAGCTGTCGTCATGATTGGCATTCAAAATACTTTTAATCCATGTCTTCGTTACAAAGTCGATTTAGGCTGCTATAACAGAGGACTCTCAAAGGCAGCTGAAAAGCCACTGAAAAGCTTACTCCTGCTTATATAAGGATCTAATATGGCTTTACCCACATGGCTGGCAACTCAAATGTGGAGACAGTAAGATCTGAGAGCTGTTCGGGCCTCCCTCTCCTCACTTTCTATCACTTTGTCTTTTCAATATCTCACCCACCATCTATCTATTCTATCTTCCTTTCTACTGATGGGATGGAACACTAGGACCAAAAGCATCATTTCTTGGGCTTACACTTTCAGGTCACAGTCCATTACTAAGGGAAGTCAGGGCAAGAACTCAAGCAAGAATCTGAAGCAGAAACCATGGCGAAATGCTGCTTGCAGAGTTGATGGCCGGCCCATGCTTACTTAGCTTTCTTACATGTCCCAGAACCACCTACTCCAGAAATGCTACCAGTGATAACGTGCTCCCCACCACCACATCAGGTAACAACCAAGACAACCCCCACAGACACACATGCCCACAGGCCAGTCTGATCTTGCAATCCATCAATTCAGACTCCTTTCTCAGGTGACTGGTTAGGCTGTGTCAAGTTGACAGTTAAAGCTAACTAGGACATCATCTCTCTCCATATGCCCTCTCCACAGTATCAAAATATTCATAATTCTTGACATGGTGTTGGGACTCTAAGAGGATAAAAGCGAAAGCACCATGCCTCTGGATGTCTGATCCTGGAACTATCAAAGCATCATTTCCTCTAAGTCCTTCAGTCCACATCTTGAGATACCCAGAATCCTGTGCTACCACTTTCATGGCTGTGCATTGGGCACCATCAGTCTTTGCTCTCTGTAGTCTTAGGTCTCTAGAATATGACTGGTATACACTAGCATCAACAACTAGTCACTGAAAGATGAAGGAATAGATGCTAATATTGATCTAATGCTTTCTTCATAACCATACACATTAACAGTAGAACAATGCTAGCAAAAATGACAGGCAATTTTGTAGATTCCTCGAGTGTTTAATGTATTCTACATCCCAAATCTCTCCTCACCAAGTAGCAACTAATTTATTAAACCTACCCACTTTCTTCCTCAGTCTGGAACAGGATGGTGAAGGAGTAAGAGTGGAACCAGCCTCGGTTTTAAGCTGTGTCTCAGAATTCCCAAGACCTGCAATAATCTCAGGCAGTCAATGCGGCATCTTCAGAGGCTTTTACTATGTCCTAGATTATTATGAGAGCATCCTCTGCCTATCTGCTTGCTGGTCTCAGTGTGGTTATCCATCCCCACTCTAGTGCTCAGATGCTAATACTGTAGGCCCCTAACCTCTCCCATCCTAGCTCATGTAGGCCTCACGGTGCTTCTGTCCATTTATCACTGCTTCCTCATGCACACTTGATGAGGGGTTCTCTCAGGCAGCTTACTATGACTTTCAAGATGTCAGTGTCTATGAGCCAATTCTCTCTCAAGGAGGGTAAGTCCTGGGGATGAGCTGCAAGCATTTAAGAGATGCTTCAAGCAGCAAAATCGGTCGAAATAGCCTGATGCAAGGTCACAAGACCTCTTTCTTCTAACATAGTTATTGTTCATGTCAGACTAGGCCCAGCTTTCCCAGACTCCCTTTCCAGTTACTTTCCCTTTGCCATGTTAACAATTAAAGAGCAGTTACTGTGTGCTCAGTAATGTCTAAATTTTATATATATGTGTATACATATACATATTTATATATAAGTATATAGTAATAGTTTATATATGTGACATATATTATATATGTTATATAATTATAAAATGCATAATATAGAACTACATTTATATATAATTTTACATAATCATGTATATATTTTACTTCACACAAAATTTCAGGCCAAGAAGTAGATTTCTGGCAATTGGAACGGGTGAATTTAGGGGCAGGATGTCAAGAAACTACTGGAACTTTATTGGATGCTTATTTAAGATATGAAGGAGAAGGTAAAAGCAGGATCAGCTCAAAATACATGGATGGATATGAGTGAAATAAGGATTTGCAAAAATAAATCAGAGCCAGAGGCAGAGAAATTATTAGCCCAGGGGGATTTAAGAATACTGAAATTAAAAATAACCAAAGAACATGGATAGTATTACATTTTTTAATGGATTTGTTTGTAAATATGGTCTCATATAACCCAGGTTGGATGCACACTCATTTTGTACCTGAGCTGGTTTTAAATTTTTGATTCTCCTGCCTCTGCCTCTCAAGTGGTAATGTAACAAACAGACCAACTTCTGGGACCACACTGACTAAATAAATATATCAGGTTCTTTTTGTATGGTCCTAATGATACCTCTAAAGGGCTTCATATTATCTGCTAAATAGTTGAACAGAGCATCATTCTGGAATTTCCACAGCATTAGTCCTTTGGAGAGACCAGTCAGCGCTTCAGTGAATACTGCAGGGTAGTGTCTCCTTCCCCTCAGTAGGGGAACCTGCAACCTGGCTGCAGACAGACAGGCTCTTAGCCAGGCATGTGGCAGTCCTGATGATCATCCAAATCAACCCAGAAGGGGATTCCCTGTTTCTGTGTTACTAAGTCTGACTGGGTTAGGGCACAAGAGTTGGGCCTATAATATGTGCTGCGCAGTAAGGCCAAGCTCAACTGAAAACAAGAGAGGAAGGTTGGGAGAAACGCCCCGCCAATCGGTCCTGTCAATCATCCCCGTTAGCCTCCCCCTGACTGCTTGGCTAGCCGCTTCCTTCCCCTCTCTACAAACACCAACACCACAAGGAAACGGGTCTTCCTCTTGCCTCCTTTCCGACTGTTCTCCACTGGTGAGAATGAGCTGTCTGCACTTCCTGCTTCCAGTTGGCCTCTGACGCACCTCGAGCCTCCGCTCTTGTTTCTTTCCACAACTCTTCATTCCCAACAAGCTCACCAGCGACTTCCCAGTCAGCATAACAAATGGAACATCTCCTTCACAGCTCACTCATCCTTTCTGTGCCATCTCCCGAGACTTTTCCATTCTTCTAGAGATGCTTTTACTCTCTGGCTCCCGGGATGAGCATTTCTCTTCTACTTTGCACTAAACTTCTGGTGATCTGTCTCCAAACTTGTCCGTTGCTTCTCCCATTCTACAGAACTCAGGCTCCGCCAGAGCTTCAGTCGCCACTCGTATATTGACGTCATTAAAATTTCTACATTAGCCAACTGCCCACTAAATATGACCTACAGAAATCTCAACACATCAAAAACTCACGGATGACCCTATCTTGCAAGCCTGCCTGTTCTTCACAGACTGCCTGGCCTTTCTAGATGCTGAAGATCCCGTTACTTAATCTGGAAACTAAGGAATCATATATTAGTCACCATTCTTCCTACTACTTGCCACTCATGAGTTAGCAAGATGGCCGAGACCATGTCTTCTCTCTCTTGGTCAAAGTTCCGTTCCGGCCCCTCACCCTCAGAACAACCTCTATACTGGCCACTTGAGTACTCTGTCTAACCTAACTACGATCATGTTACTTCCCAGCTTAACTTCCTTGCATGGCTACACACTGATTCTCTCCCCTACTCATGACCACTCAGAGCCCACGGGGAGCCCCTGCCATTCCAGCCTTGGACAGTTAGGGCTTTGGTGGCCTGTCAAGAAATGCAGCTTTGACATAAGGATCTAGGAAACACTCCAGATAACTATGATGTGTGTGATATTTCTAGAAGTGAAAAGCACATTCTCAGGCTATCACAGCCAGGGGAAATAACCTAGACTAATTTTGCAGCGGAAGAGAGGAAAAGGTGAGGAGTGGATGCTGGAGAATTAAGAGATGCAAAAATAAAAATAAAAAAAAAAGAAGCAGCCAAGTGCTGTGAACAAAGTAAACACTCCTCAGAATGTCTACAGGCTCTACAGCCGGTCACTGGAAGCCCATCATGAAAAGGCTGCAGTAATACAGCACAGTTCTCAAGCACAAGTGAGTGATGCAGATGCTTGGAAAATCCACTTTCTATAGAGGGGAGAAATGGTTAAGAGGGTAATTCACAAAGGAGAGCTGTCTTCCAAACTAGGCAGCACCAGCACATTTTAAAGAAGGCAAGTTCACAGGGATGGAAGAGGGCGCATTCATTCATTCACTGAGCGGATTCAGAAAAGAGTGAGTTATTTTATTTACCTCTCACAAAGGAGAATGCTATCGAGATTCTCACTCCCAAAATGTCTTTTTGAAAGCAGTCAGCTGAAATCCAAATAAAACAACGGTGAATGCACACGTTTGTTGTAGACCTACTGACCTGTATAAAGAAATCTCTAGAAACTGCTGTCCAGCAGAACTAGAAACAAATGACTTGACTTGTCAGGGTAAGTCCTTTGCCCCAAAATTATTGGCCCATGAAGCCTCCACACAGAGAAACATAACTTAGGCTATGGGCATTGAACCATATAGGTCCATGTTCAAAACCTGACTGTGCCATCCTGTCGGTGAGGACCGGCCTTGACTCAGTGAAGTAGCTAGTCCTAGGTGGGTCACAGGTAGGTAGCATTCTTAAGGCAGACCTGAGGGCAAGAACCTTGTGTCCTTGTTCTTTCTAGCTGCCTATTGACCAGGCAAGCGAGTCCCCTGCGCAGCTATCCCCCATGCCTGGGGAGCCTTTGTCCCCTTTCTCTCCCACCCCTCCCAACTCACCAGAGAGTACCCGAGGAAGTGGCCCACGGGTTGGGGGGCAGTCAGAAGGGTGTAGTCCGCGGGGGG
>JADRCD010141033.1:0-11526 GCA_019843815.1 Montemys delectorum | reverse complement strand
GAGTCCATTGGCTCCTGACACAACTGTTGTAATGGGAGAAAGGAGTCTTCTGAGTGCTTATTAGAATGTCTAGAAAAGCTCCTTGAATGCCTAATGTTCTTAAACAGCATTTTAATGATTTAAGAGTAAATGAACCAGAAACCCATGGATTTAATTTCCCTTGAAATACATATACATTTAAAAATTAGGGGGGAACATACTCAGACAAAATATATTTGTAATTTGGGCACAGCCAGAACACTATCCAAGTTAGCTGAGCCATGCTCCAGCAATCTGCATGTACAGAGCATGGACTGAGCTCTCTCTGCACAGAGCTTGGTGGGGCCTGTGGCTTGGGAGCCTGTTGTCTCTCCAGCTGCTCAAGAGACTGAGGGCTTCCTGTGGTCTATATGTGCCATTGAAGCTATGAACAGGGACTCTGGGGCCTCATGCTTGCTCAAACCACAAGGCAATAGTGTGATGGACTCATAGAATGCCCCTATTTATAACCTGGATATCCCAGTACTGATGCAGCTGCAGGTATCTGGTGAGAGCCTCCCTGCAATACTGTCTAGCACCACTGCTCACCTCTGGTGAGGAGACCTCTTTCATTCTGTGCTTGAGCATGGAGCCGTGCTATTTCTCATTTTCAAGATGGATTCACTTTTATTTCTCCTGGTTAGGCAGCTAGGCTATGGAGGTTGTATCCCCCAGGTTCTTTCTCTGTGAGTCTCTTGCTTGTTTAATCACAGCACCAAGGAGAAAAGGCACCTGCCAGTTTTGTAGGAGTTGCCCTACCACAAGCTTTCTGATCCTGATCTGTCCTGTAAGCCCAACATCCTGTGTTTCTCCAGGATGCTTCTTTGATGACTTCAACTACATGGATGTCTAGACCCCCAAATCCCACAATGCACCTCAGCTATGGCCTATCTCAATGGATCTATCTCCACCTATCATGGGGAAACCTAAATGGTGAAGACAATGATTTTCATCTTGAAGGAACCATGCTGTGTGGGCTACTGTGTACAAGTTTTATATCCACTCCCAGTCATTCACTTGATTCATTGTCTGATGGTGCCTTAATCACTTGAGGATAAAAGTCACTCTTGTCTTTCATCCAGCAGTAAAAGAGCCTTTGCTCTGTGCCAGATAGTGCTGGGACAAGAAAACTATGGAACAATAAGGAACAGCCAATCTCTATAAGGCCCTCACAATTAAATAGAAAAGGACACCCTTAAATATTTCAATATACCATAATAATAAACCCTACCACATAGGGTCCTTGGGCCCTTATATTCCCTACACAAATTTAGTTAATCCACAGAGTAATCCCAACAGTTTATTCAATTAACTTGAATGATTGGGTTGGTATTCAGAGATTAAATTACCTGCCCTGGCTCACCTAACAAGTAATAGCAGAGCCAGGATTTAAAGCCAATGACTTAAGTGCAAAATATATTATTAATTATTTTCATGTTTTCTGTGTTTGTTTGTGGTATATTTATGTACTCTGTGTGTATATGTGTATGTGTGTTATATGCACACGTGTGAATGTGCATGTATGCCTCTGCATATATCTAGAGGCCAAAGTAGGACCTTGAGTGTTCCACTGAACCATTCTCTGCCTTACTTTTTGGAGACAGGGTCTCTAATTAAACTTAGAGCTATACTAGAAGCCAGCAAACCTCAATTATCCTTCTATATCTGCCCCTTCTCAGTGCTAGGTGTGTGGGGAATTGCTCCTGGCTTTTTACAGAGGCACTAGGGATTTGAACCCAGGGTCTTAGGCTTGAACAGCAAGTACTCTTACCCACCAAGTCATTTCTCCAGTCCTCAGAGCTGTACTCTTAACACAGTTCTACATAAAAGAAGCATTTAATGCTGCAACATTGGCATAGGTCATGGGAACATAGAGGGATCAGTTGTCTTGGCTGTGAGTAGCCATGGAGACGGCAGGAGATTTACTGAGAATAGCCAGAATGGTGAGAACGCACACAGTTGTGTGTAGAGAGATGGGAGATACATGGACTTCCTGACTCTCAGCTGGGTCCTACACTTCAGCAAACCTTCTCAACTCGACCAGGAGCACATGGAGAATTGGATCCTGACCTGACCAACTCAGGCACAACTGGGATAGAAAGCTCAGGGTAATTCAGATGTGAAACAGAATAAAGTCATTTGCAGTTATCAGCCATGTGCTCTTTGTGGGAGCGTTAACACTGCTCTGCAAGTCAGTTCTGTGAGTGCTGGCACTGTTTTGAGTCACTACCCCTGCATCTTTTGCATATTATCTAGAAAAGAAGTGTGTGATTAAAGGCAAATGGCTTGCACTTTTCTCCAGTGTTTGGCTGTACTTGTTCGTAGCTAGAAATAGCAGGGAAAGAAAATGGGGCTAAAATGGGTTAGACTAGGGGGCTGGGAGATAGTTCAATTGATTTGCTTTACAAGCCTGAAGACCTGAGTTAGAATGCATGTTAACTAGCTGGGCTAAGTAGCATGCACTTGGAATCCCAGTGCTGGGAAAGCAGAAACAGGAGATATCTGGGACTCCCTGGCCAGCCAGCTCAGCCTGTTTGTCAGGTTCTAGAGCAATAGTGCGCAAAGGATGATGCCTATGTCTGTTCTTTGGCCTCCATACTTTGCATGCACATGTGTATGTCCATGCAAGTACATGTGTGTGTGTATGTGCACACACACACACACATATATATTCACACACATACACACATACAGGGGGAGAGACAGAGAGAGAGAGAGAGAGAGAGAGAGAGAGAGAGAGAGAGAGAGAGAGAATGAGATTGAGGTTAAACATCCACAAAATGATAGAGATGAAAGCCTGAGAAAGATGTTTCCTCAGTGGATGAGGAATGGAGGGTTGGGTACCAGGCCCAAAGGGTGGCACTGGTGCTAGCAGTGTCCACTGCCTGCTTACATCATTATCTCATCACTTCTTTGTCTCCCTCATCTTTAATAATACGATAATATAGCCAAATTGCAGAGCTGCTGAAAAATGCAAAATAAATAATGTATGCAAAACCACTAGACGAATGTTAAGAATTATCGGCAAACACAATCCCATTTTCTTGTCTAACTCAGTCCAATTCCAAACAGATCTGAAAGCTAGCTTCCTTCTAATTTGGGACAAAACATTTTGACCATAATATATCTTGTCAAAGGTCCTCTCCACAGGCTTATGATGAGTTGGAGATATTTTTGCAATATTTTCCAATCTCTTCTCTCCAGCTATAAATGTTTACACTTATATGTTTTCTCATCCTTAAAGAAATTGCCGCTCAGCATTAGGGTTTCCCTCCTTTGCCGTCAACACCCCTTCTATCTCTTTATGCAGCACCTCCAGGGTTGTCGCAGCATGTTGCCAGCATCCTGCCCCAAGCCAAAGGCTCCTGAATCTGTGGTTCAGCATAGTCTGCTCTGGAATGGGTTACTCACTCCAAGGCTGCTTGCTCAATAATCAGTGCCTACCACCTACCCTTTCACCTTTTTTGTTGATTTCCTTTTCTTGGAGGAGGGAGGTTATCTATCCCACTTACATGGTGATTTAACCAGAAATCTTTCTTTTATTTATTTTCTTCTCATTTTTCCTGATTTCTCTAATTCCACATTTCTCTGATTTTTCCTACCCAATTGTTCATTCATTTTTGTTCTTGCTCTTCTTCTCAAGGGATTTACAGATACTTCTCCCCTGAGGGTATAAGTTCAGTTACTTTGCTTACATTGGTAAGAGAACATAAAGAAACAGGAAGACACAGCAAGCAACTTCTGTGAAGAGAAGTGAGAAGTGATGTGGGCTGTTCAGTGAGAATGATGGAGAACTCTGCTTGGCTGCAGTTGGCTGTTGAAGAGAATGTTCTAGGTCATTTTTCCAGTCCATGATATACAACAGAAGCAGTGGCACTGGGGAAGTGTTTGGGAATATCCTTTGTGCCCATAATAAAGAGTTTTGTGGTTGAAATAGAAAGACCTGCTGGCAAAAAGGTCTTCAAAGCTCAAGTATAGGGAATGGGAACAAATGGTCAGAGCTAAGAGAGTGAGCGATATGATTATACCCCGTGGTCCTGTTTGCCTGGAAGGTGGGTATGAAACTGCCAGTCCTCAAGGTTTTCATGGGGCTCAAGGTTAAAAGAAAAGCTGTTGGGAGGTAGGCAGCAAGTGACATTGAGAGACTAAAATTGGTGTCCTGAGAACAAAGGACAGGGCAAAGTCTAAAGAGCAAAGCTGACAGAGGTCTTATGCAATCTAAGGAAATGTGAAATATGGTACAACTTAGAAAATCTGTGATGAGTCACTTGATAGCAAGCCTTGACCCCGGCTGCCTTACATGAGAGTCAATAAACCTAGCATTCAGGAGGTATTCAGAAACCAATGGAACCTTCAAGAATAAAGACTGATCCTGAAAACAGGGATTGGACCATTCACATTTGGTGTGGTCATGTTCATTCTTCTGTCCTAGGAATTGTTAAAACTCCTTTACACACAGCAGTCCATCTCCTTATTATCCAAAGCGAAACAATTTTATGAATCTATCACTGCAAATCAATTGAGCACTGAGAAATCAACCAACTTTCCCAAAGGCACACAGCTATAATATGATCAAGTCTCATTTGTACTCTTTCAGGATCTAATTTCCCAATACAAAAGAAACTAAAGATGTTGAGTGGGCAATCCCAATCTGAATAGTTTTCATAACTCACACAGGAATAAATGGCAAGCACAAATGAAGGAGCAAACAAATAGACTTTTGGCCTCTGCTCTCTGCCAGTTGTGAGCCCCAAAACGAAACAGTTTTTCATTGTGTGTGGAGGTACTGCTGCTATCCTCTCACATGTTGCTACTAAAATCTCTTGTATGGATGGTCAGACACATTTCTAATAGGTTTTCAACATGCTAGTGATATAGAAATAAAATTTGAAAAATTCTATTTTTATTTCTCACAAATATGTAGGCAAAATGTTTCTGCAGAGATTCTAGATGAGTTGGAGGTACAGTGTGACCTGGGGGAGGAAGTGTCGACTGCTCCCGATAGAGTCTGAGAATGGTTCTTGTAAAATATAAAGTTAAAATTCACTTTAAAGAAAAGATCTGAGACTAATCTTGAGGCAATGTTAGAAGAGCAAGATAACCATTGTTGTAACTTAATTTGATATTTGGAAAACAACAAATATTCAAATAATATTGTCACCCATAAATGAAAAGCAAGTAATACTATTTTGCTGGCAGGATATGAAGATTAATGAACACTGGAATATAGAGTTCCAAAGACTTACAGAAAACACTGTAGAAAATGGATTTCTCCCAGAGCCACACAAGGAATCTAAACTATGAATCCTTCCACTTAGTCTTAAGACCAAGTGACAAATAACAATATAGTATAGTTTATATGTGTGTGCATATATTTATAAATGTTAGGTACATATTAATTTTTCTCTTAGACTCAATATACATAGCCTGTTTTAACAGATAACCAGTTTGATTCCAGTTCAGAGGAAGATCAGAAACCAAGCAAGGGAGGAGGAGTGCTGAATTCATTCATTCCACCAAATAAAAAGACAGAACAACCATCTCAACCTGAGCCTTAGTTGAATGCATGGGATACATTTAAAAAGACTTGCTCTTCATCTGCAATGCAGAAATGCAGGTTTCCTGGGCAGATTTCATTTTATTTAATACTTGTGAAAGGGTGGGAATGACACTCTCAAATGACTGAAAGTGGGCAGGGAATTCTGGGTACCTAAGGTCCTTTCTCTGGAAGGAGTCTGACCATGTGAAGAGAAGGCTGAGGCTGGGTGACTTATCCTGGAAAGAGTGATGACCAGACTGTTCTGTTAGGTATTACAGAGTTGTTGAGGAAATATATGAACTCTAGATCCAGAGGTAAGATTCTGGTGAGTGGCTGAGTAAATGTGACCATGTGACCAATGAGACTGACATCCCTCTATTAGGTCTTCATTTGACATGAGGAAATGCCACATCTTCTCACTGTAAGGACTAAGCTGTGGGCAGACAGCACTGAAAACTTGCTCCTTATAGTCTAACAATTACAAAACCAGCTGAACAAATAACTACATACATAGAGAATGCAATTACTTACAAGTGAAGGCAGGTTAGAAAAAGTTGAAGAGATGAAGACTGTAGTGGCTCATTAATCAAGGAATTAAGCAAAAGAAAAACTGGGTTTGAGTATCTACAATAGCACTGAGGTCATCAAAGCTGATAAATCTAGGTTCTCTAAGAAGCTACATAGCAGGTGGCAAGAGTTACATAATTCTCAGGCAACCAACTATGGTCCCTCTGGAGAGCATTATATTGTACAAAGAAAGTCAAATGTGGGTATGGGGGTGGGAAAGATAAGTAAAGAGTAATGTTGATTCAAATTGTTCAGCCAGACTTAGTAAGAGGAGGTTTTCAGATAAGGGACAGTAAAGTCCCAGATGCACAGGTCTGAAGCCTAGATGGTCCAGGCAAAACAAGCAAACCAGCCTTAGATTAAATGCCTAAGGAATATTCTGGTAAAGGAAGATGAGGAGAAGGAGAAGAAGAAGGAGGAGGAGGAGGAGGAGGAGGAGGAGGAGGAGGAGGAGGAGGAGGGTGAGGGAGGGTAGCTGAAGGTGAGGAAGAAGATAGAAGATGTTTCTGAGAAATGAGGGAATTAGAGGTGACTAGGAATGCTTAACTTCATTGAAAATGTGGTAGAAGGCTCCTGCCAGATAGATTTCAGCATGGAGAATGACATGCTGGCATGACATATAGGATTGATCTTTTAGAAGCTGCAGAATAAAAAATGGAAAAGCAGATGCTGAAGAAAGCTACGCATTATACTTCTGGTCACATTTGCAGTTGGATTCAGACTGTGGAAATGGAGATAAAGGAGAACAGATGAACTCAAAATGTATTTAGAGAAAGAAACAAGAGGATTGCACATGAGAGGATACAAGAAACGCAGGGATCAAAGCTAGCTGCTGAACAATACATTGATGAACAACCTTCCAAAGTTGCAGAAGACTGTGTGAAGAGATAGTTAGCATTGGTGTCCAAGATCAAATGTTCAATTTGAATACTAAGGTGTGGTTGTGGATTTTAAGGTTGTTTATTTCTAGTGTTGAAATTGGCTTCAGAGCCTCACACTTAGATGGGAAAGTGCTCTACAACTATACTACACCCACAGTCCCTAACATGTTAAGTTTGAACTGTCTATCAAATATCTAATTCATGTATCAAATAGCCAAATTACAAATCAAATAGACACATGTAATATAACAATTCCTATTCAGACACAGAATATACTTACATACATAGTATATGTACATACACTGTAAATGTCTACATGTAGTGTACACAGTCAGATTTAAAGATTACCCCCGAGAAAGCAGAGATAGCAGCAGAGGGTATGAGACGTTGGTAGGGAAAGGTGCTGGTAAAATCTGCCTCCCACATGTCTTGGTGACCAAAAGAGAACCAGAGGTGGAGCCACAGATTTCAAATGGAACTTACTCACTCAGGCATATATGCAGTTAGACTGGGGTACACTAAATGTGGGTAGAGGTGCTCAGTGGAGTGTATAAAACATAGGTCAGGAGACATTGTGAACTTTTAGGTAACTAGCCTGAGTGATGAGCTTGCAAATCAAGAAAGGTCAGTGCGAAGTATATGGATGGAGAGTAGGCTCTCTGACCAGTGAGATGGAACATGCGATCTAGAATTGCATATGTAAGGAAGAAAGCAGCAAACATAGGCTCACCATAGGCTGGTTGTAAGCAGTGAGGTTGTGGACTACAACTTTAAGTAGTCAAAGGTTCCTAAGAGTAGAAATAATGAACACATGGAGTTGATACACAATTTTAAAGGAGTTAAAAGTGATGGGAAGAATTCATATAGGCAAAAACTCAATCAGGGTTTAGACTGGAGAGCACTATGAGAAACAGATACGTCCTGCAAGTATCATCCTTCTTGGTCTTCTGACTGAAAGCCAGTGCTTCATGTAATGCTTGTTCCAGGTAGACTTCCCCAGCATCAGGCAAGAGCTCCTCAATTCTGTCGTAACCATCTGGACTATGGGCCTGGTGCTCTGGCTTGGATGGTGGAAACCTAAGCAGAAGTGATGCCATTCACAGATAAAGGCCAAGTTGATGATGAGGTTTTCAGGGAGCAAGGCAGCCACATAGCTCATTGTTTCATTTATGAGTTGGTCATCCAAATGCACATTTTCCACCTGTCTGCATTCCCTGTTCTGTGGCTACAAGAGCAATTGAGGAAGGTATTTCCAGATGGGCCATTATCTCTGCCTTCCGTTATCCTGTCAGATTGGCTTCTCGATGCTCTGCTAGCCCTCTTTTCCAAAAGGCTCTTATCTTGCCACCCTTAATACCTATTATTTACCTAGCTCTGCTCCACAGTCTTAAAGTTCAATCACTGACCCCTGAAGGGCAGAAGTAGGCTCCACTGGTCTCCTCTCCACTGGCAGTCTCCCATAACCCATGTTGCCAGAAGAGCCTGTCACTTTCAGTATTTTTAGTTTTTCAAATCTCATGTTTCATTTTCTCCCTGGACGCCAGGAGGATGAGGGCAATGCTGTAGCAGAGAGGAAAGATCAATATCCCACAGGAAGCCCCAGACCTGACTGTTTGCTCTTGTGTCTGATGCTTGATTGTCTAGGGAGAATTTCACTGCCAAGATCTAAGACTGCTTGTCTTTCCCTTAAGTTTTATGGAAGAATTCGTCTGAATATCTGGTCTCCCAGGAAAAGGGGCCAAGACACTCAAAGTTATCCTTAGCACTGAAATCCTCAAAATATGTCAAAGAAATTGCAAAGGACAAGAGACTAGAAGAATCTTTGCTCTTTTCCCAGTATGTAAGAGCAACCTCAGGGACAGAAAGGATGAAGGCATGATGCTGACGAGATGGCCAGAGGCTAGGGATGGGTGACAATAATGTACCTGGCTTATACTTGCCTCCTGGAAAATTCATAGAAATTGATTTAATGTTGGTCTCCTTCTGAAAAATTAGTCATGGTGTCTGATTTGAATGCATAGCAGAAGTCTCTTGTATGGAAGTAGCACATAATGTCTATGCTTTGAACTGCTTTGGAAGAGTCCCCTTGTTTAATTTGAAGTACTCTTTAAATTATTTTAAAATTTTACCTCTACTGGAATTGACTTTGAAGAAACATTAATTTATTCAGCAAGTGTGGTGGCAGTGTACTACTCCCCCAACTAGTGAAGGAGCTGGATATCTAAGCACGATGAATATGAGTGACTGAGTTGTGGAAAGTGCGGATCAATACTCAAAAAACAAGGCCTTAGTTACAGTACAATATGCTAAGTGCCGTGGTATGAACAAGGCAAGCCATGATGGCATGCTCAGAAGAAAAGCATGGAGGCCTAAACATTGTTTGCTAGATGGAACCCGAAGGAATAAACAGTGGGAATCAGAAAAGGTGGAGTACTTCAAGCAGGAAGCCAGATGGCACAGACTCTAAGAAGACAGAGCTCAGGACCGTAGAGGGAGTAAGGGAAGCATGAAGTACTAGGAGACTTTCCTGGGCTAATGGGCATCTGGGCATGTAGTGATCAGTACTCAGTGGACTTGTGAAAGAGCAGATTGGAGTAAGGAAACATCAGTCCAATATTGTAAGCTCTGATTTGGAGGTGTCTGTATCCGATGATCTAAACACCACAGACAGTTGGGCTAGGTAACAAAAAAATCAACACATTCACCAAACCATAAAAGATGCTCTCAGTTGGGTTAAGCATATTTAGTACATTATTCCATTTAACTTTAATACCTACTTAGAGATGAGAGAAATTATAGCCTACGATACAGGCCTGAAGATCATAACATTAAAATTTGTTTTTCCCCCGAGAAGTACTCATTGTGTTGATAGCCAAAAAACAATTATGGAATTCTGAACTGATATTAATATTCATGAACTTTGATCTTCCATTTCACCATGTTTTCAAGTAACATTAGCCTTATTGAGATAACAAAATCTATGCTTAAAAATCACTTAAACTGGGAATGAGGTCCTGAGTACAATCCTCATAATCATGTGAAATTCAGAGCAACCACATATTATAATCCTAGAGCTTGTGGGGCAAGCTGCTGGGGCCTCTGTGGCCAGCTAGCCTAGCCCACTTAAGAAGTTCCAGGAGAATGAGAGAACCTGTCTCAAAAATCAGGATGGAGGCCACTGAGGAATGACATCTGACTTTGAGCCCTAATCTCTGCATGAACAGGGACACACATACACAAAAACATAGCACACAAAAATACCTACAGCTAAAACACTTACATTCCTATGATCTTTCCTTCTTTTTTTGTGAGATATTGCTGTTTAGTGCCAGGGTACACACTTTTATTTTTTATTTTTTTAAACTTTTATTGCATTATGATGAGAAAAGTTACATGATTTTAATTTATCTGAATTTTTAACATTTAAAAACATATTTTAAGTAAATAGAATTAAATCACATTCTTGTTTCCCTTTTGTACCCCCACTCCTCCCAGGGACCCCCCCTTAATACCTACAATATCTTTTTTGTCATACTCCTTAAAATTTATAAAATATTATAACAATACAAATAAGTATTATAAAAGTTGTTTGATATAAAACCACAATCAATTTAACAGTCTTATGTAGATGCTCGTCTACAGCAATAGTGAAAATACATTTTTCTCAATATAAATTTTAAATAACTCCAAACATATTAACTGTATACTTCAAAATAATACATCACTACTGCTACTGTCCTAAATGAACATAAATATATAAAGTCTTTTTGTTTGTTTTGTATTTAGTAGAGTTTAAAATCTTAGCTCTTATTGTGGTACAAGCCCAAAATAATAATTTTTAGACATTGGATTTCATTGTAATAAGGCTATACTTCAATGACCCTCACATCACCAAAGGATTTTACCTCCATCGTAGCTAAGCTTAGAGTTGACAGTTCTGCTGCACCAAGAAAGGAATTGTAGGCTCGATTTTTAGATACGGACTACCTGCTATGGTCAAAGCTATTTGACTTGAGTGAGTGACTTTATTCTCAGTCCACAGAGAACAGGTTACATTAATTTAAGAAATGGTGTAGGTATTAAGATGGTCTATCCATAAAGTCATTCACCAACTGTTTCAATGAACAATGGTTCTGCTTGGAGGGTGGCATGGACATTGGGTGAGGGTAAGAATTTGGTTCATTAGCTGTGATAATTTGGAAAAGTATTCATCTCAAAGAAAGAGAACTTATAAAGTCCTCTTCTTCAAACTTGATACAGGAGTTACAAACGTCAAGCAAAGCACTCAGTTTTCAAAGAGTTTCAGCACTCTTTGTTCTTCTCTTATAAGCAACCTCCCTAGTTAATCGTCTATGTTTCTTTTGGGTATATAAATACTTTTGAAATATATAAGCTGTTCTGAAGACCATAGTATAGTGTAAAGACATGAAATAAACAATACTACTAATAGAGAGGCTGAGATAGGAGAAGCAAGATTTCAAGACCCTTACGTTGTACATAGCAAGACACTGTCACAAACAA
>JADRCD010141030.1:0-11801 GCA_019843815.1 Montemys delectorum | reverse complement strand
TCCCCTGCTCCTTCTCTTCCTCAGTCTCTCTCTTATAATATACTCTTTCCACTTCCCTCACTAAATCTTTCAGAGTCATGTCCTGCAATCCTTCTAGTCTCTGCAGCTTACACTTAATGTCCAGGGCCACCTGTCCCATGAACGACATGGCAACCACTGCCTGTTGCCCCTCAGAAGCAAGATCAAAGCGGGTATACCTACGATAGGCTTCCATAAGTCATTCCAGAAACACAGACGGGGACTCCATCGGTCCCTGGACCACCTCTCTTATCTTAGTCAAATTGGTGGGCTTCCTTGCTGCCCCTTTGAGACCTGTCACAAGCGTCTGACAGTAGACACGCAGTCTTTCTCTCCCTTCAGGAGAATTATAATCCCAATTGGGACACTCTAAAGGAAACTCGGCATCTATGATGTTCTGTAGGATGGAGGGACGCCCATCAGCTCCTGGAACATGCTTTCGAGCTTCCACTAGGATCCGCTCTCGTTCTTCTGTTGTAAAGAGGGTCTGCAAGAGCTGCTGACAGTCATCCCAGGTAGGCTGGTGAGAAAACATAAGAGACTCCACCAAAGAAGTTAGTCTGGTGGGGTCCTCAGAAAAAGGAGGGTGGTTAGTCTTCCAGTTATATAGATCAGCAGATGAAAAGGGCCAATATTGAAGGGGCTGGAGGCCTCCTTCTTCTGCTGGGGGAGGGCCATGGGCATGCAACGGAAGGATCTGAGCGTTCTCGGGAGCCGCTCCCCTGCGACTGAGGGTCCCTTGGGTGGGGCCCATGAAATCTTCAGAAGGCGCCGAGGCCACTGCTGCCTGTTGGGGAGGTGGTGCAGAATGAGGTTGGGGAGGTAAAGCTGGTGGGTAAGGAGGAGGAGGGTCTAGGAGAAGGAGGTCTGACTGGGTATCAGGGGAAATCTTCTTGGGAGCCACTGGGAGGGCTCCTCGTTATTAGAGGTCTGGTGGTCTTGCAGGGCCAGGACTCGGGAGCCTGGCTTACCAGGAGTTTTAGGTATCCGGACCCATGGCCAGACCCATGGGGGTGGACTGGAGGTCAAGTCATCCCACACAACGATATATGGTTGCTGATCCGGGTGTCTCCCAGTCCCTATTGAAAAACATCTTTAACAGCTCGTATCACTTCTAAGTCAAATACTCCCTCTGGTGGCCATCCTGCCTTAAAGGCAGGCCATTCAGCAGAACAGAACATCTGCCATGGTCCCTTCTTTACTTCAACTGAGAGATTGTGAGCACGGTCCCTAACATCTGTTCAGTGGTCCAACGTTAAGGTCAGAGGGGGTCACTATAGCCTGTCCCATTGTCAACGTCCACACACACACACCAAAAAGGCAGAAAAAAAACAGGGAATAAAAAGCCTAATGCACATTCAGTCACTCCAAGAGTGCTGAAAGAAACTGAAACTATCCAAAGGCCGGGGCCTCCGAGTGCCGCGCCACTCAACCAAAGCGTGACACTCCTCCAAAACCTCAGTGGAGGGCTCCTGTACGTCTTCCCCTCTTGAGGCGTCCCTCAAGATGGGTGATCTGTAGCTGGCCAGGCCAAAAAGCACCGTACCAACAGTTGGCAGTGAAGCAAAACCACAAATCCACAGAAATAAATCACAGATGCAAAACTGCAGGACTGAAAGTAACAGCTATTGCTGAACGAGGCACAGACAAGCAGGGGAGCAGACAGACACAAGAGCAGACAAACACAGGAGGGTCCGGACCCCAGCTTACCACCAAGAGCATTCTTGTAGGTGCAGGGTAGTCGAATTTCCCAGTCAGTGCACCATATGTAAGGGCTGCTGAAAAATGAGGGGAAGGACCCCACACTCAGGGCTCGGGAACGATGACCCCAAACACCACCAAGACACATACTTGATGCAATCAGCAAGAGGTTCTTTTATTTAGCGCTGGGCTGAGACTCATATCCCATGCAGGGGTAGAGGAGTCTGGCCCCAAGCAAGAATTTGAACAGGTTTTTATACCCACACAATTGCTGGGGGAAAAGGGGGAAACTAAGGCAGAGGAAAGTACAGGGTGGTTTCTGATTGGTGCTGGCTTGTGCTAGGGTTCAGAAGCAGGTTAGCCACCTGGCAATTGTTTGTCATTTCATTTTTCTTTTTTTCTGCCAGGTCACTCTGATCTCTAAGCTCTGGGAGCCGGTCTCCCATTGTTTCTAAGTTCTGGGAGCTGGTCTCCCATTTTTCTAAGTCCTGGGAGCTAGTGTCCCATTAAGTTCAACTAACGATCAAATTCCCACAGCACAGTTTGAAAATTTTAACCTCTCAACTCCTTCCCCCATACCTCACCACACCCCCATAGAGCATATTATACTTCTTTATCTTCTTAGAAACACATCATTGGTGTTGTGACTCAGATAACCATTATGGCTGGCAGCATGGCAGCAGGCAGGCAGACATAGTGCTGGAGCAGTAGCTGAAAATTTACATCTCGAGATACAAGCATATGGCAGAGGGGGGGAGGAAGGGAGGGAGGGAGGGAGGGAGGGAGGGAGAGAGAGAGAGAGAGAGAGAGAGAGAGAGAGAGAGAGAGAGAGAGCACACTCTAACTGGGAACAGTGTTGACTTCTGAAACCTGAAAGCCCCACCCCTAGTTATATACCTCCTCCAACACGGCACCACCCCCTAGTCCTTCCCAAGCAGGTCTACCTCCTAGGGACCAAGCATTGAAACACATGAGCCTATGGGACCATTCTCAATCAAACTATCTCACATAGGAACACTGAGATTATAGGCTTGCTATCTGTGTTCTGGGGGTCAGAATGCTGGTCCTCAAAATGGCATGGCATGCACTTTTTCCCATGGAGCCATCCCCCAGCCTTTTGGATAAAACCTCACCATGTAGCCCAAGCTGATCTTGAACTTGATATCCTGCTATCTCAGCCCATGCCACCATGGCTGACTGTGCGCTTCTGCTTTACTCTCTTCTCACCACTGGTCACCCTTGTCAGCCTCATGGCGGAAGATCAAGACCCTCGCAGATCAATTCTTTCTGATCTTAATAACCATCATTCTTTGTTCTATGGCTAGTGGTTGGTTATTCTTCACCCATTCCAACACTTAGTTTCCAAAGCTCTCTGAATTTTTTTCTCAGTATACTCCTAATCTGATGACCAATGGCTTTTGTTTTGAAAGTAAATGGGGGTGGGGAGTTAAGAAAGACCTTAGTGGTTAACAACACTTGTACTCTTTCAGAGGACCCGGTTCAACTCCCATATGGATTCATATGGTGGTTTATGACCATCCATGACTCAGTGCCAGGGAACCTGATACCCCCTTCTGACTTCTGTGGGCACTGGGCACATATTGTGGTACACATACACATTAAATAAATATTTTTAAAAAGAAAACAGGCAGACAGTTCTGTAACATCTCCATTTAAACACATGCCCATACACACATATATGCAATGTATACATGTATGTGAAAGTACATGTACTTACATGTGCATGTGCACATACATGGGAGGTCAGAGATTGATGTCTTGTGTCTTCCTTGATCATTTTCCACCTTATATAATGGAAGTGAGATCTCTCAATTGAGCCTAGAACTCCCTAACCAATTTGGCTGATCTAGCTAGTCAGCTTACTCCTGTTACTTCAAGTAACAGGTTTACAGAGGGGCCCACTATGCACACTCAGCCTTTACAAGTGTCTACATATTCAAACGCTGGTCTTCATGTTTGCTTTGCAAGGACTTTTCTCATTGATCCTCCTTCCTAGCAGCATACAGTGTGTGTGTGTGTGTGTGTGTGTGTGTGTGTGTGTGTGTGCGTGTGCGCAAGCGTGTGCATGTGCGTGTTATTATTTGTGTGATATGGTCTTGTTATGTATCCCAGGATGGCCTTTAACTCACTATGAATCAAACTGACCTCAAACTTAGGATCCCTCCTCACGTACTGTACACTTTCTTCTTCTTCTTCTTCTTCTTCTTCTTCTTCTTCTTCTTCTTCTTCTCCTTGTTCTTGTTTTTTTATATAGACAGGGTCTCTAACTAGCTTAGAGCTTGCTAGGCAGGCTTTTGAGCCCCTAAGAATCAGGCAGTCTGCCTAGATCCTCAATCCTGGGACTACAAAGTGAACACCACTGCACCTGGATTCTTTAAAAATATTTTATTTTGTTATTTTATGTATTTGAGTGTTTTGCTTGCATGTCTGTCTGTGCACCACATATGTGTGTGCAGTACCCCTGGGAAGTTAGAGAGGGGATCAAATCCCCTGGGACTAGAGTCACAGATACTTGTGAGCAACCATGTGGGTGCTGGGAATAAAACCAGGGTCCTCTGAAAGAGGACCAGTGATTTTTTTTCCCCCTTCAAGACACAGTTTGTCTGTGTAGCCCTGCCTGCCCCATAAATCACTATGTGTGTAGACCAGGCTGGCCTTGATCAGAAATCAATCTGCTTCTGCCTCCTGAGTGCTGGGATTAAAGGCGTGTGCCACCACTCCCAGTTCAAATTTAAAGTTTTTTATCTTAGGAGCACAGGTGTTCTGACAGCATCTATGGCTGTATAGCACTTGGGTGCCTGGTGCAGGTCGGGGTTCCAAGAGGGATCCCCTGGAACTGGAATAGCAGGCAATTGTGAGCTTCCATCTGGATGCTAGATGGAACCCTGCTCCTCTCACCCACTGAACTACCTCACTAGGTGTACTGGCTGGTTTTGTGTGTCAACTTGACACAGGCTGCAGTTATCACAGAGAAGGGAGCTTCAGTTGGGGAAGTGCCTCCATGAGACCCAGCTGTGGGGCATTTTCTCAATTAGTGATCAAGGTGGGTAGGCCCCTTGTGGGTGGTGCCATCCCTGGGCTGGAAGTCTTGGGTTCTATAAGAGAGCAAGCTAAGCAAGCCAGGAGAAGCAAGCCAGTAAGGAACATCCCTCCATGGCCTCTGCATCAGCTCCTGCCTCCTGACCTGCTTGAGTTCCAGTCCTGACTTCCTCTGGTGATAAACAGCTGAATGTGGAAGTAAGCTGAATAAACCCTTTCCTCCCCAACTTGCTTCTTGGTCATGATGTTTGTGCAGGAATAGAAACCCTAAGACACTAGGCCTTGTTTTTGTTTTTCTGAGACAGGGTCTCATACTATGTAACTAAGGAGTACTTTAAATTCCTACCTATAGGAATGAAATCACAGCTGTAGGCCACCAAGCCTGGCTCCTGTGTCACTTTTGAATCCTTTAGTTCTCTTTTTCTGCCTGAGGGTAGAAAGAATTTGTACAAAATATTGATCCTTCCTCAAACACCAAATTAATAGATTAAAATGCAACAGTGGAAGCTCTCTTCCCTTTAAGTGAATCAGGAATAGAATCAAGGTAAAGGAGAGTGGCTCTCGCCTCTTCCCACTTCTAGAGGGGCCTCAGTTCCCCTCTCTCTAGCTGCTGACTGGCAGAGACAGAGCATCCCGACTCCCCATCACAACAGTATTCTGAAAAGGGAGCCGGAGAGAGGAGAGAGCACAGGGAGAGTGTGGAGAGAGCTACACTCTTTCCCTTGCCAGCTCTCTATCGAACCTTTGTCAGCGGGAAGGGAGCCAGATTTTCCAATCTCAGGACACAACTGTTTCCTGGGGTCACAGAAAGAGAGCAAAAGACCAAAGTGCTTTCAATGCAGATCAGCATTTTGTGAGAGAAATGTTCACTGTTCCTAGAGGGAGCAAAACCCTGTTGTATTATCAGTTCCCCGCCATCCCAGAAAGTGACAGAGCCCTGACTCTCCCTTTGCCTCTCTCTTCCTCCCTGGGCACCTCGTGCTGCCTTGGTGGTCTGCTAGCTGAGGTCCTCAGGAACCCTGTTAAGAGAATCTTTTATGAGTAGATTCTTCAAGTGTTGGGAAGAAGATACTGGATTTGGTGGTGTTGAAGTTTTGGGGCATCATGGGAACAGAATGTGCTTGCCCAGTCCCTGAGTCATCCACCTAAGCCCCTCCCACTTCCTTGGACACTAAGTTGTTCCAGCTGTGCACAGTCCCGGCTATCACTTCCCACATGGCTTCTAGAAACTTATGAGTAATTAAAGGAGTGTGTTTGGGGGTGGGTAAGGTGGGGGAAATACTCCCATAAACACAGGTTTCCAGGGTAACAGACTGCAAACAACCTCACTAGCCTTGGAAGATTCCTTGTCTCCTAACTCCCTCAGGGCTCTGAAGGGAAAATAGACCACAGACTACGTCCTTTCAACTTTCTACATGTCAAGATTGGGGTCTGGACAGCCTTAACTTGTTCCAAACCCAGTTTTAAAAGATTTGTTTATGTTTTTATGTATGTATGTATGTATGTATGTATGTATGTATCTATCATCTATCCATCTATCTATCTCCCAGCCTATCTGCACTTGCCTTTTTTTAAAGATTTATTTATTTATTATATGTAAGTACACTATAGCTATCTTCAGACACACCAGAAGAAGGTATCAGGTCTCATTACAGATAGTTGAGCCATCATGTGGTTGCTGGGATTTGAACTCAGGACCTTTGGAAGAGCAGTCAGTGCTCTTAACCGCTGAGCCATCTCTCCAGCCCTGCACTTGCCTTTTATGTACTAAGATGCCCAACCTCTACAGGGTAAGTGGCTGTCAGAAAGGGCTGGTAATGGCTAAGAAATTGGCCTCTCATGGGCCTGGAAACTACTACACACCTTTGCCTTTTGCCCATAGCCCATGACTTTTGGTCCCTAGAAAATCCTCTCTATTGCCTCTGATACTGTTTAGTTAGCAAACCTATATAAATGTCTTCTGCTCCTGTGGTAGGGAGACATCAGTTTACAGGAAGAGAGTGAGCAAGTTAAATGGGTCCTCTTAGAACCAAGTTCCCTTTTTAGAACAGGCTTGCCACAAATCCTGACCCTTTGCACACATTCCTGAAACCCCACCAGTGAGAGATGACAAAGTCAGAGGAAGAGAGCAGGGTCATCCTGGCTCAGAGGTGGAAGCTGTGGGCAGGGGTGGTCATGACACAAAGTGATAGCAGAGTTAGTCATCCAGCCCTTGCACACAGACCCTGTTTACAGCTCCTGGTTGTCCAGGGGGGTGTTTGAGTGTTTGCATGAACTTTCCAGAAACTGAAGAGCCATGTGCAGATATCACTGAAGTCTGTTTTCTAGCCATGCTGCCCGAAACAGCTTATTAGAAATCTACTCCTTTTCGGCAAAGAGGGGATAATACAACCCACCGAGCCTTAAGAGCCTTAGGAGACAGTCAGGGGGCTTTGGCTACCTGTCCTGCCCTCCTTGGTCCTTTGGTTGTGCTTCTTAGGCTTTCCATAGCCACAGTGAGTAACATGGGGAGTGCTCATAAGAGAGAAGAGGGATGAGGAGGAGCCCTGCAGGGGGCTATGTTGTAGCTCTTCCCTCAATGCCGTCATTTCTTGCTTGTCCCAAGCCTGATGAGAGTCCCTGACACTCATTGCTCCTTTCTGTATCCTTTCTATCACTGATCAATCCGGACTTAGTCATTCTTTCCAAGCTGGGTGCTGGGTCCAACATCACTGAAGGCAACAATTAGTCAGGAGTATCCCCCACCTTGATCCTGGTGTGTGAGGGTCCCCTGTGATGTTCCAGAGAAAGGAATGGCTCAGAAATGAGCACTAACAAGGACAAGAGTTTGATGACCTTTCCCCATCCTTGCGGGCTTCCTCATTGTACATCAGAATGACACACTTGTTCTTCCTTGTGGTTACATAGTGAGTGTCCCCACATGTCACCGAGGGTACTGGGGTTTGACCCTGTGATGGGGAGACACAGGACACTGTCTTAGCCAGGCATGATGGTGCATCTCTGTAACCCCAGAGTTTCAAGCTAGCCAGGGCTACATAGTAAGACCTTGTCTCAAAGAAAACAAAACAGAGGGCTAGAGACATGGCTCAGTAGTTAAGAACACTTGCTGCTCTTACAGGGCATCAGAGTTTGGTTCTTAGCACCCATATGGTGGTTCATAACTGTTACTCCGGTTACAGAGGCCCAATCAATGGTCTCTTCTGATACCAAACATGCATGTAGTACACACACACACACACACACACACACACACACACACACACACAGACACACAGACAGATACACACAGACAAACATTCATACACACAATAAACATTTAAAAGACAAGAATGACCGGGCGGTGGTGGCACACGCCTTTAATCTCAGCACTTGGGAGGCAGAAGCAGGCAGATTTCTGAGTTCGAGGCCAGCCTGGTCTACAGAGTGAGTTCCAGGACAGCCAGGGCTACACAGAGAAACCCTGTCTCGAAAAACCAAAAAAAAAAAAAAAAAAGACAAGAATGGATATAGAGAGTCCTACACACCTTTAATCCAAGCACTCAAGAGGCAGAGGCAAATGGACCTGTGAATCAGAGCCTGCCTAGTCTACATATACCTAGTAAGACCCTGTCTCAGAAAACCAAACGTAAGGAAACAAAACAAGATAATGGTTTGACTTTAGCTACTTAAAGAACAAAACTTAAGAGTCTTTGTGGTGTGTGGAAGAGCAAGTACTAGAGAATCAGAAGATGACAGATTCTTCATGGCCTTGCTTGAATTTCCCTCTCAGCACTCCATCTCCTCTGATAACACAGTAGCCAGTGCCTGTGAGATCTTGGTAAAAGCACAAGCTTGGGTTCCACAGTGGAAGGAAAGAGTGGATTCCCGAAAGTTGTCCTCTGACCTCCACCTGTTTTCCCACACATACAAACAACAAAACATAGCTTTAAATTAAGATAAACTGATAGCTAGATAACAAGCAGAACAGAGCTAGGGTGGTGTGGCTCAGGTCACCTCAGAACTCTAGAGGCTGCAGAAGATCATCTGAGCCCTGAGGTTCAGAGCATTTATTTTTTAATTTTATGTGTATAAGTGTTTTGCCTACATGTATATCTGTGTACCACTTGGGCTTCTGGTGTGATCACAGACTGGAGAGGGAACTGAATCCCCTAGAACTGGGATTACAGATGGTTATGAGCCACCATGTGAGGGCTGTGACTAGAACATGGGTTCTCTGAGAGAATAGGAACTGTTCTTAACCACTGAGCTTCATCTCCATACACATCCCCCACTCTGTCTGGTCTCTCCTTCTCTCCTCCTCCTCCTCCTCCTCCTCCTCCTCCTCCTCCTCCTCTTCCTCCTCCTCCTCTTCCTCCTCCTCCTCTTCCTCCTCCTTTTCTTCTTCCTCCTTCTTTTCTCCTCCTCTTCTTCCTCTTCCTCCTCCTCTTTTTCTTCTTCCTCCTCCTCCTTTTCTTCTTCCTCCTCCTCCTCTTCTTCCTCTTCCTCCTCTTCTTCTTCTTCAGACAGGGTATCTCTACACAGCCCTGACTGGCCCATAACTTGCTAGGTAGACAATCCAACTCATACAAATCTTCCTGCTTCTGCCTTTTGAGTACTGAAATTAACAATGTGTGCTGCCATGTGCCCCCACCCCCAAAGCTGGAATAATTCTTCCTTCACAATAATAAAACATATATCTTTTTTTTTTTAATTTTAAGATGGAGTCTCTTAGCCAAAGGTGGCCTAGAACTTATTATTAGTTGGGAGTGACCTTGAACTTTTGGACTTCCTTCAACTCATAAGTGCTAATATTATAGACACAGCTGATTTGTACAGTGTTGACGATGGAACTACATTAGGTAGCCATTTGTGAACTGAGCTGCAGCCTCAGGCTCCAAGTATCTAGTTGTTTTATTTTGTTTGGTTTTGTTTGTTTTTGTTTTTTTTTTCAAGACTGTCTCACTACGTACTCCTGGCTTTCCTTTCCTGGAACTCACTCTGTAGACCAGGCTAGCCTTGAACTCACAGTGATCCACCTGCCTCTGCCTCTTGAAAGTGGAACAAAAGGTGTGTCCCACCACACATGGCTATATCTAACATTTTTAATGTAAGTTCTTCTCTTCCACACAACACTGGAGGCCCTCTCTAAGCTCTGGCTTCCAGTCACCACCCTCAGACAAATATTTATTTATTTATTATATGTAACTACACTATAGCTGTCTTCAGACACACCAGAAGAGGACGTCAGATCTCATTACAGATGATTGTAAGCTACCATGTGGTTTCTGGGATTTGAACTCAGGACCTCCAGAAGAGCAGTCAGTGCTCTTAACCTTTGAGCCATCTCTCCAGCCCCAACTAACTTTTTTTTTGAGACAGCATCTCAGCGTTTCACAGAGCCAAGGTTGATCTGTAGATATTTAGCCAAGGATGATATCAAACATCTGCTCCTCCTACATCTACCTCCCCAGTGCTGGGCTTGCAGGCATGCATCACCACACCTATCTTTATGCAGTGATGCAGATGGGAACGAGGGTTTCCGAAAGCTAGGTGAGCATTCAACCAACAGAACTACATCCTTAGCCCTAGAGAAGATTCCTAAGCTATAGTTCACAACTTCAGGTCACAGAATTGAAAGCACAAGTCATTAAAAACTTAGTAATATTGGAAGGCAGAGGCAGGCGAATTTCTGAGTTCGAGGCCAGCCTGGTCTACAGAGTGAGTTCCAGGACAACCAGGGCTACACAGAGAAACCCTGTCTCAAAAAACAAAAAACAAAAAACAAAAAAACAAAACAAAACAAAACCCTACTCCGTAGCAAGGAATTCAAAAAACTTAACAATAGAAAAATATTTCTGAACATACAACTCATTATTATGTCAAAATCAAATGTGTGATGAATCCAATATGTGCTTCACTGCAGTCTTTGTTCTGAACGCATAGCACAAAGCCTTCTCACTGTGCATTGTGCACACCCTACAATGCTACTGGCTGCTGCTGCTGCCTGCAGCACCTCTGCTGGGACTTAAGATGATCATATATAATGAATCGCAGCGCTTGAAAGGTATCTATCACGTCTCTACTCCTATCAAACCTAAGAGTTGAATTACAAAAAAGACTTTTGCTGTTTTCTACCTTTGTTTCTTAATGTATATCAAGTAAGTATATCCCCTGGGGCTGGCGAGATGGCTCAGCGGGTAAGAGCACTGACTGCTTTTTGGAAGGTCCTGAGTTCAAATCCCAACATCCACATGGTGGCTCACAACCACCTGTAACAAGATCTGACGCCCTCTCCTGGTGTGTCTGAGACAGCTGCAGTGTATTTATGTATAATGATGAATCTTTGGACTGACTGGAGCAAGCAGAGATCCTAAAATCAATTCCCAACAACTACATGAAGGCTCACAATCATATGTACAGCTACAATGTACTCACATACATAAAATGAATAAATAAATAATTTAAAATGACTGATCTGGGTGTAGTGATACACGCCATTAATCCCAGCAGCATTCAGAGGCAGAGGCAGGTGGAGCTCTCTGAATTTGAGGCCAACCTGGTCTACAGAGTAAGTTCTGGGATAGCCAGAGCTATAGTGAGACCCTGCTTTGAAAAAAAAAAATTGCTGTTTGAGAGCCAGGTAAATGTCTGTAATCCCAGCACTTGGGAAGTAAAGGAAGGTGAATCAGGGGTTCAAGGTCAGTCTGGGCTCTGCAGAAAGTTCCAATCCAGTCTGGACTGTATGGTATGTCTCAAAAGTACAGAAAGTAACTAATTAAATAAATAAAATGTAATGAAGATAAAAATTGCTGTTTGAATCACTCACTTGAATGTCACAAAGTTATCGAATGAATTTTGACTTGGGACTAGGACATAACTTCTTTTTTTAAGATTTATTTCTTTATTTTATGTGTATGTGTACTGGCTAGTTTTATGTGTCAACTTGACACAGGCTGGAGTTATCACAGAGAAGTGAGCTTCAGTTGGGGAAATGCCTCCATGAGATCCAGCTGTGGGGCATTTTCTCAATTAGTGATCAAAGG
>JADRCD010141028.1:11839-24497 GCA_019843815.1 Montemys delectorum | reverse complement strand
TTTGTGTGGATTTGTTGAAAGATTACTTTTTTTGCTTCTTCTAGGGTGTAGTTTTGCTCCTAATGTTGATGTTTTCTATCTATTATCCTTTGTAGGGCTGGATTTGTAGAAAGATATTGTGTAAATTTTGTTTTGTCATGGAATATCTTGTTTTCTCCATCTAAGGTAATTGAGAGTTTTGCTGGGTAGGGTAGCCTGGACTGGCATTTGTGTTCTTGTAAGGTCTGTATGACATCTGCCCAGGATCTTCTAGCTTTCATAGTCTCTGGTGAGAAGTCTCATGTAATTCTGATAGGCCTGCCTTTATATGTTACTTGCCTTTTTTCCCTTACTGCTTTTAAAATTCTTTCTTTGTTTAGTGCATTTGGTGTTTTTATTATTATGTGATGGGAGAAATTTCTTTTCTGGTCCAGTCTCTTTGGAGTTCTGTAGGCTTCTTGTATGTTCATGGGCATCTCTTTCTTTAGGTTAGGGAAGTTTTCTTCTATAATTTTGTTGAAGATATTTACTGGCCCATTACATTGTGAATCTTCACTCTCTTTTATATTTATTATCCTTAGATTTGGTCTTCTCATTGCATCCTGGATTTCCTGGATGTTTTGCGTTAGGAGCTTTTTACTTTTTGGATTTTCTTTGACTGTTGTGTCAATGTTTTCTATGGTATTTTCTGCCCCTGAGATTCTCTCTTCTATCTCTTGTATTCTGTTGGTGATACTTGCATCTTGGACTCCTGATTTCTTTCCTAGGTTTTCTATCTCCAGAGTTTTTTCTCTTTATTGTTTCCATTTCCATTTTTAGATCCTAGATGTGAGTGGAACTGTCCCACAGCCCACTAGGGTCTGTGTTCGTTTCAGCCGGAGGTTAGATATGGACCTGCAAAATGAAAGGGTCAAGAACAAAGAGACAGACACCAGGTAGGTTTCTATCAAGGCATCTCTTTACTTGGGATTATTTTGGACATTTATAGGCAGGCAAGAAATGAAACCGAAAATCTCCAGGCATTTATCTCAAGGTATATGTATAACATAAACAAGACAGCAGACAAGAGCCGTCAACTCTGGAAACTCAAAAGTTCTCAGGCAAGTAGGCATGTCAGCAGCCAGGTGTAGCTTCCTCCGAAATCCTCAAAGGGGAAGTACAGTGTAGTGGGCCATTGTTTAGTCCCAGCAGGTGGCCGCCTGCAGGTTCAGCCTGTCAACTCTGCCTCAGAGGTGAGGCAGGGTGGGGGATGGGGGGAGGGGACAGATCCAACATCTCCTCTTTGTCTATTAGACAAAAAAAAAACAGGACTAAGGCATAATCAAACGACATAGTTTTGCACAGGAATTTTTACGGTGTTTAGATGAATAGAACCTTGTGGGATTCATATCTCTGGCAGATATCTTTTACCCATCATTGAGGTCATGTGCATCTAGTTTGACACTGCAAACCGGGCTTGTTATGTGTTTTTTCAAAAACACAGCCACTCAGTGTGTGCCTCTGCCTTAGGTGGATTTCTGCAAGAGCCCTAACTCGTTGACTGCAGGTTTTCAACATGCACCCCTCTTCCGTGCACCTAGTGCCAAGACATGTCTTTATTTGTCTGCCAATTCCTTGAAACTTCCACCATTTCTTTGAAGAACACCTCTTTCAAGTTTTCGCAAGGTTGCTCACAATTGCACTGGATCTGGGTGTAGGCCTCTGTTTGAGTTGCAAATTACCAGCTTTGACTCTGGAGTCGGTTACCTAGGGAACATGTCACAATTCACAAGCAAATTAATAAGTTAGGCCAGCAACCTCGGGATGCACCAGCCTTTGGAATGCTAATACTGCAGTGGTAGCCAGAACCTCTTTGCCCCAAGAGTGAGCCTGTGTATTAATTGTTCGTTTAGCTTTGGGAATAAGCAGTTTTCTGGATAAAATGGGAAGAAGCAAATTCAAAGCTGGCAGAAAAGGCTGTCAGCTTAAAAATAAAAGAAAAGGAAAGAAAAAGAAAAAAGACGTCTCAGCAGTGCATTTAAGCACACTTGCTAAGAAGGCTGTGGCTCTGAGTCCACTTGACTGATTAGCCTTTCAGGAAGCCACTGTGCCCCATCCTCTTTCCAAGAAAAAACACACATGAACCCTCTGCCCCGACCAAGACAGGGTCTCGCCCATGCCAGGCATTGGTGAGCGGGTCCTTCCATCTGACCATGGCATATGAACTTGAGGTGTTAGGATGCCAATGTTGGTCTGCAGTGGACTGACCTTTGATGTCAGTCTGCAAAAAATTCAAAACAAAAACCACAAAGGCAAGGTGCACCTTTGGAGATTTCGGAGGGAACAGATGATTCCTCCCCCCACTTTGTTTTCAAAAGCCAGTTTTTAAGCATGTGAAGTACTCACTCAATGATTCCTTGTCCCATAGGGTTATATAGGATTCCAGTTTTATGATTAATGCCAAAATCCTTGCAAAAAGACAAAAAGGTTCTGCCAGTGTAACCTGGTCCATTATCAGTTTTAATCACTTTGGGTAAGCCTATAACATTAAAGGCTTGTAAACAATGATCAATTACATTTCTAGAGGCCTCTCCTGTATGCAGGGATGCAAACATAAATCCTGAACAAGTGTCAATACAGACATGTATATATTTAAGCTTTCCAAATTCTGCATAATGAATTATATTCATCTGCCAAATTTGGTTGGGCATAAGGCCTCTTGGATTGACCCCTAAATGCTGAACTGAGATAAGATAACACACTTAGGGCATTGTATAACAATCATTCTTGCTTGCTCTTTGGAAATTTTATGTTTAAGCCTCAGAGTTTGGCTAGACAGGTGAAAATTATTATGATCCCTTTTAGCTAAGGCAACAGTATTTGAAACTAAAACTTCCCCTACCAGAGCTCTGTCAATGAGATTATTACCTCTGACTAATGGCCCAGGTAGGCCTGAATGAGCCTGTATATGACCAATATAAAACTGATTTTTTTTTTTGTACAAGAATGATATTTTGTAATTGTGAAAATAAGACTCCTGCTGTGGTGTTGAAATTAAATGCACCACATGTCTCCAACAACGGTACTGATTGGACTACAAAAAAGCTGTCTGTGTAGAGATTAAAAGCATCAGATACAGCTTTAAACCCCTTTAATACTTCTGTTAATTCAGCTAATTGAGCTGAGAGACCAGGAGCCTCTATGATCACCTGTTGATTATTAAGGAGATATCTAGCTCTTCCTTTACAACAACCATCAGTAAATACCACAAGGGCATTATTTAATGGCTGTAAGGAAGTTACATTAGGAAAAATCACTTCATGCACATTTAAGAACTTTATCAGTTTATCCTGGGGATAATGATTATCTATAATTCCTTGGAATCCTATCTGAGCAAGCAACCAGTCTGTGCTATGCTGTTTTAACCAGGAGTCTTGCTCCAAAGTAAAAGGCTGAATGATAACATCTGGCTCTTTGCCAAAATAAGTAAGTGCTTGTTTCCTACCAAGCATAATTGTTTGGGCAACAGCTTCATAACATGGCAAGATATTACGTTTAGGAGATATCCTTGAATGTATTCACATTAGAGGTGCTTTCTGCCACAACAACACTGTAGGAGCATGAGTTGTACTAAAAATTAATAAATGCAAAGGTAAAGAATAATCCATGTAAGTAACAAATTGATTTTCAATAGATTTTTATACCTGTTGTAAGGCTGACATTCCTTCTTTAGTTAAAAATCTAGGAGAATTTGGATCAGAACTACCTCTGAGAATATCAAATAAGGGTTTCAAATCTCCTGTAGTAAGCTTTAAGTAGGGACAAAGCCAATTGATATCACCTAATAATTGTTGAAAATCATTTAAGGTTTTAAATTTGTCTCTACGAATAACTATCTTTTGAGGAATAACAGCTTGATCCCTGAGTGTAAAGCCTAAATAATTATACGGATCCTGAGTTTGCACCTTTTCTGGAGCTATCTGTAGTCTCTTTTCATTTAAGGCAACTTGTAAGCCTCTATAACATAAAGGTACATCTTGAGGAATTTTTCCTGCTAATAGGACATCATCTGTGTAGTGGGCAATATATATCATTGGCCATTTTTTTCTTATAGGGTCAATGACCTGTGCCACAAACTTCTGACATAACGTAGGACTATTAGTCATGCCTTGAGGAAGGACTGTCCATTGATATCTTTTCATAGGTTCCTTAAAATTAACAGATGGAACACTAAAAGCAAATTTCTCACAATCCTCGGGGTGCAAAGGAATTGTAAAGAAACAGTCTTTTAAATCCATAACTATTTTATAATATCCTTTTGGAATTGCCACTGAAGATGGAAGTCCTGTTTGCAATGCTCCCATAACTACCATTGTTTTATTTACCTTTCTTAGATCTTGTAACTATCTCCATTTACCTGATTTTCTTTTCTTGATGACAAATATTGGTATATTCCATGGGGAATTGGATTCCCTCAGATGTTCTGCTTCTAATTGCTCCTGTACTAGCAAAGAAGCAGTTTCTATCTTTTCTTGAGATAAAGACCACTGATCAACCCACACTGGAATATTACTAACCCACTGAATTTTATCTGCATGGGGCACAGGCAAGATAGTGGCCATCATAGAAAATGTTTTAAACCTTTACTATTAGAATGAGGCTTAGGGCCTCTATATGTTCTAATGTCCTGTTTTGACCTCTGTTTATTAGCTAACTCACTAGGGCTGCACAAAACCAGCCCCAACTGTGATAACAGATCTCTCCAATACAGAGTGACAGGCAGATTTGACATGACATATGGCTGGATCTGCCCTGAATTACCTTCTTTATCTCTCCAGGTTAGAAGCTTAGAGCTTCATTTTGGGTTACTGGCATAGCTGATTCCTTAGAGATGAGTGATTGATTCAGTCCAAAGCCAAGTTGTGGGCCAGTCCTGGCCTCTAATAATAGTTACATCCATCCAGTTTCTATTAAACCTTCAAAACTTTTTCCTTCAATGATTAATTTAAGATTAGATCTTTTATTAGTGATAGATTATACCCAAAATACCTCAGGAGAACCAAAACAACTCTGTCTTTTCTCATTAGTAACAGCATTAGAGGACATTGGATATAGAGGGACCAAGGTAAGCTGAGCAATTTTCTGATTAGCAGGTACTGTAATGACATCGTGAGGCGAGGATGCCATAATCTTAATTTCTCCCTGATAATCGTGGTCAATATAACACCTGGATAAATCTGCAATCCATTCACAATTGTGCTTCTTTTTCCTATGATGAATCCCCAAGTCAAGGGATCCAACATGGATGGTTTTGCTCATTTCCTTCACTTGTTTGGTTTTCTTTTCCTGTAGTTCTTTAAGGGATCTACTGTAGTTCTTAAGGGAGCTACTATGGAGACTGAGGCAGGAGGATCATACATTTAAGACTAGCCTGAACTATAGAATGAATTCAAAGACAGCCTGGAAATTTAGTAAAATGTTGTCTCAAACAAAGAAGAAGAAGGAAGAGAAAAAGAAAGAGGAGGAAAGGGAGGACAAAAAGTAGGAAGAGGAAGATAAGGAAGAAGAAAAAGAAATGAAAATGAGGATGGGGTGAGTGATAGATGATATATGCCAAATACATACAAGACCCTAGATTCCAACGACCAGTACTAAAAGCAATGCATTTCAAAAAAGATGTTATTCTTATTTTATGTTTAATTGCATGTATGTGTGAGTGGTGATGGTGGGGGCACTATATACTTGCTTACCCTGCCTATGCACACTAGAAGAGAATCGTGAATCACTGGGAACTAGAGTTGCAGATGGTTTTGAGCCACCTCACATGGATAATGTGAAGGAAATGCAAGCTCTCTGAAAAAAGCAGAACCTGTTCCTAACTGCTGAGCCAACTCTTTCACCTGTGTGCTTTTTCAAATGGATGAATAGTAGCCCATCCTATAGATGGACTATATTGAATTTATGTGCTTATCAGCTGATGGACCTTGTAGTTGTTTCTGCTTTCATCATTACTGATTCATGTTGCTATGATGTTTGTATACAGTTTAAGTGTATTTAAGTTTTCATTTCTCTAGGGTAGATACCTAGAAGTCAACTGGGTCATGAGATCACAGAATCTTTAATGTTTGAGGAACTGCCAGGTTGATTTCCAAAATCAGCATCATGTTATATTCCATATGGGACATGAGATTACCAATTATTCACACCTTTATCAAAGCTTGTTTCTTTTTTCCAAAATATAGCCACCCTAATATCCATTAAGTAGCATCTTATTATCTATGAAGTAGCATCTCACTGGCATTTTGGGTTTGTTTTCTTAATGACTAATGGTATCATGTGTTTCTTGGCCATACTTGTGTCTTTACAGAACTGTCTCTTTGAAATATTTTCCCTTTTAAAATATTCTGAGACAAGATCTCACTGTATCACTCTGATTGGCTTAGAACATGCTAGCTTTGAACTCATAGAGATCTGCCTTCCTCTACTTTCCTAGTGCTGGTATTTAAAATGTACAGTGTCCAAAAACATACACATTCATTAATGGACTAGAACTGAAGAACCAGACTTAAATCTTTCTATGTAGACCTTATTTTTTATAAAGAGTTCAGAAATACACTGGAAGAATAGCAAACTAAATGGTTGCATGAAGAAGAATCCAGTTAGATTTATTGCCAAGGACCAGCCTCAGCATGGAAAGGGGTATCCAAGAGAAGGGGTGTCTGGGAGCAGTGAAAAGAACTACTCGAAGTCAAATCAAGGATCCAAGCTGATGACCTGTGCTCTGCTTGATACAGCTTTTCCAGTCTGCTTCTCTGTATGTTCTGCTTTCTCTCTGGAGATTTCTCTGTCTATATTGTGCTTGCTTGCTATTCTAAGAGATCTCTCTGTCAATGTCTTGCTTCCTTGTGTGTGTGTATATATGTGTGTGTGTGTGTGTGTGTGTGTGTGTGGTGCATGTGCTTGTGTGTGTGTGTGTGTCTGTGTGTCTCTGTGTCTGTATATTCATCAGTTCTCCAATCATCTCTCTCTCTCTCTCTCTCTCTCTCTCTCTCTCTCTCTCTCTCTCTCTCTCTCTAACTGAAAAAGTTCTCTGGATAGCTCATCTCCTGCAGAACACAGGTCTTTATTTTACATATCAAACCAGTCATTTAATCCAGGTTTCCTTTTGATTATTTTATGAATCAGCATCATGTGACCCTAGCCCTTTGATTCTTAGGAGACAGCAAGCATACTTTTTTTTTCTTAACATTGCAAAAGAATTTAGAGGTCTGCCTTTGTTAACTACAGACGATAAGCTAGATAGGTGGGATCCTGCCCTGAAATTATCATTTCTACAACACCTGGTCCTAACCTTGCTGTGTACCAAGATGACCTTAAATTCAGGAATCTGACTGCCTTTGTATCTTTCTAACAAGCTGGTTCATTAATATAGTTGTTGTGCTGGCTGGTTTTGTGTGTCAACTTGACACAGGCTGCAGTTATCACAGAGAAGGGAGCTTCAGTTGGGGAAGTGCCTTCATGAGATCCAGCTGTGGGGCATTTTCTCAATTAATGATCAAGGGGGTAGGGCCCCTAGTGGGTGGTGCCATCCCTGGGCTGGTAGTCTTGGGTTCTATAAGAGAGCAGGCTGAGCAAGCCAGGAGGAAGCAAGCCAGTAAGGAGCATCTCTCCATGGCCTCTGTGTCAGCTCCTGCTTCCTGACCTGCATGAGTTCCAGTCCTGACTTCCTCTGGTGATCAACAGCAATGTGGAAGTAAGCTAAATAAACCCTTTTCTCCCCAATTTGTTTCTTGGTCATGATGTTTGTGCAGGAATAGAAACCCTGACTAAGACAGATGTCTTTGTTCCTTTAGATTCATGAAGCCCCTCATAATTCATATTGTATCTTTATATTTTGCATAGTTGAGAAATTTTATATATATGTGTGTATATGTATATATTTCTGAAGTCATGTATCTAGAGCTCTTTCCTATAGCCTTAAGGACTGCTCTAAAGGTCCCAGCATTTACCGTTTTGCTGAGACATTAGCCACACCTTCACCCCTGGACTCTTGCTGTCTGAGATTAACATGGAGTCATTAACAGGGAGGACATTCCTCACATAAATGTAAAATACATTTATTATTATACAAACAAGCCTTATACCCACAACTGCCATCAACACTCTGAAGGCTGATACTCCAGTCCTGTCCCTGGGGCAGGAACCAAGTCACTCTGTCCTGACCAGGGCCAGGCTGGGCTCAGCAGATCCATACTTATCACCCAGCACAAAACAACTCCAAATGGATCAAAGACCTCAACGTAAAACCAAATATGCTGAGCCCAAATGGGACAGGAAAATACATTCTGAACAGAACACTGTTAGCATAAGTAACAAGGTCAACAATCAATAAGTGGGACCTCATGACACTGAGAAAGTTCCTGCTTGGCAAAGGACACTGTCATTTGGACAGATCAGCAGCCTACAGAATGAGAAAAGATTTCTTTTACCAACTACACATCCAATAGACAACTATTATGTGACGTATATAAAGAACTCATAAAGTAGACTAAGAAAACAACCCCATTTAAAATGGAGTACAGAACTAAACAGCGAATTCTCAATAGAGGAAACTCAGATGGCTGAGAAACACTTAAAGAAACGTTCAAAGTCCTTAGTCATCTGGGAAGTGCAAATCAAAACTACTTTGAAATTTCATTTTACACTTGTCAGAATGACTAAAAATCAGTGAAACAAGTGACAGCTCATGCAGGTGAGGATGTGGAGTAAGAGGAACCCTCTGCCATTGCTGATGGAGTGTGAACATGTACAACCACTACTGCAACCAATATGGCAGTTCCTCAGAAAGATGGAAATTGATCTAACTCAAGATCCGGCTATACCACTGGTGCACATACCCAAATGATGTTTCTTCCTACCACAGAGACACTTGCATAACCATGTTCATTGCTGCTCTAGTCACAATAACTAGAAACTGAAAACAACCTAGATGTCCTTCAACCAAAGAGCGGATAAGGAAAGTGTGGTACATTTACACAATGGAGTATTACTCAGCTGTTAAAAAAAATGACTTCATGAAATTGCAAATGAATGAAACTAGAAAAAAAATTATACTGAGTGAAGTAACCCCGGCTCAGAAAGACAAATATGATATGTATTCAGTTATATGTGGATATTAGCTGTTGAATCAGTGATAACTAAGCTACAATTCATAGAAACACAGAAGGTAGCTATAAAGCAGTGGTTCTCAACTTTCCTAATGCTGAGATCCTTTACTATAGCTCCTCATGTTGTGGTGACCCTCAACCTTAACATTATTTTTGTTGCTACTTCATAACTGTATTTTTCTACTGTTATGAATCATAATGCAAACATCTGATATACAGGATAGCTGATGTGGGACCCCTGTAAGAGAGTCATTTGACCCATCTCAAAGATGTCATGATCCACAGGTTTAAAACCACTGGTATATAGAAAGGGGCTAGAGAGTCATCAGAGGAACCACCAAACAACCCAGGCTGTTGCCTAAGAGTATAGGTTTCTCTCCATCAACTGAAAGCAATGCCCCATTGCTGGAGGCAACACTCACACAACTCACTGAACGGAGAGCTGTCAAGCTGGTGCCTATATAGTGTCTTCATCCCAAGGTTCCAATGACTTTGGCACAGGAAGATACTCTACACACTATCAAAAGAGACACATAAAGAGCAAGCCAGCTATGCTAGAGGAATGGTTGTGGGAATAACCACACACAAAGCTTGTGGGAATAACCAGACAATCACTGATTTAACTTAAGGCACACTTCATGTGATGGTCACACTGCTTGGGTGACCAAGAACCTGAGGGACCTAGGGAAAACCAAATACTAGTCTAAAAAGAGGGGAGTAGTGATAAAATGACTCCTAACGATATTCTGCTGTACTCAGAGATCCGTGTGCCTTGTTCAGTCATCACCAGAGAGGCTTCCTCCTACATCATTTAGCAACAAATACAGAGACCCACAGCCAGGCATTACACAGAGAGTGAGAGACCTTGGGACACCAGGTCCTAAATGGGATATCTCCATCAAATCTCTACCTTCAGAGCTCAAGAAACGTCCCTGAAATGGGAGGCATAAAGAGGGTAAGAGCCAGAAGGGATAGAGGACATAAAGAGGACAAGGCCTTCTAAATCAACATGAGAAAAGCTCAGAGAATAAAGCAGCATTTACCAGGCCTACACAGGTCTGCACCAGGTCCTTTGTGTTTGTATTATAGCTTTTATCTTAGTATTTTTTATGGAACTCCTGACTGTGAGAACAAGTAGGTCCCACCATGTGTACTCTTTCATTGGTGGTCCAGTCCCTGGGTGCTCCAGGGGTTCTGGCCTGTTGACCCTGTTGCTCCCTGCATGGGGCTGCAAACCCCCTCAGCTCCTTCAGTCCCCTCTCCAACTCCTCCATCTGGGACCCCGTGCTCAGTCCAATGGTTGGCTGCAAGCATCTACCTCTGTATTTGTCAGGATCTGGCACAGCCTCTCAGGAGACAGCCAAATCAGGCTCCCATCAGCAAGCACTTCCTGGCATCCACAATAGCATCCAGATTTGGTGACTGTATATGGGATGGCTAATACCCTTTTATCAGTGAGTGTATACCATATGTGTTCTTTTGTGGCTGGGTTACCTGACTCAGGATAATATTTTCAAGTTCCATTCATTTGCCTGAGAATTTCATGAAGTCATTGTTTTTAATAGCTGAGTGGTACTACATTGTGTAAATGTAACACATTTTCTGTATTCATTCCTCTATTGAGGGATATCTGGGTTCTTTCCAGCTTCTGATTGTTATAAATAAGGCTGCTATGAACATAGTGAAGCATGTGTTCTTAGTACATGTTGGAGCATCTTCTGGGTATATGCCCAGGAGTGGTATTGCTGGGTCCTCAGGTAGCACTATTTCCAGTCTTCTGAGGAACCACCAGACTGACTTCCAGAGTGATTGTACCAGCTTGCAATCCCACCAGCAATGTAAGAGTGTTCCTCTTTCTCCACATCCTCGACAACATGTGCTGTCACCTAAAGATTTGATCTTAGCCATCCCAAATGGTGTAAGGTGGGATCTCCGGGTCCTTTTGATTTGCATTTCCCTGATGACTAAGGACTTTGAATATTTCTTTAAGTGCTTCACAGCCATTCGAGATTCCTCTGTTGTAAATTCTGTTTAGTTCTATACCCTATTTTTTGATTGGGTTTCTTGGTGGTTAGCTTCTTGATTTCTTTTTTTTTTTTAACTTTTATTGCATTATGATGAGAAAACTACATGATTTCAAATTTATCTCAATTTTTTAACATTTAAAAAACATATTTTAAGTAAATAGAATTAAATCACATTCTTGTTTCTCTTTTGTACCCCAACTCCTCCCAGAGACCACACTTCAATACCTACAGTATCTTTTTTATCATATTCTTTAAAACTTATAAAATATTATAACAATAAAAATGAGTATTTTAAAAGTTGTTTGCTATAAAACAACAATCAATTTAACAGTCTTTTGTAGATGCTCGTCTATAGCAATAGTGAAAATAAATTTTTCTGAATATAAACTTTAAATAACTCCAAACATATTAACTGTATTTCAAAATAATACATCACTAGTAGTATTTTCTTAAATGAATATAAATATATATAAAGTGTTTTTGTTTGTTTTGTATTTAGTAGAGTTTAAAATCTTGGCTCTTACTGTGGTACAAGCCCCAAATAAGAACAATTTTTAGACATTGGATTTCCTTGTAATAAGCCTGTACTTCAATGACCCTCACATCACCAAAGGATTTTACCTCCATCATAGCTAAGCTGAGAGTTGATATTCTGCTGCACCAAGAAATGAATTGTAGGCACGATTTTTGGATACAGACTTCCTGCCATAGTCAAAACTATTTGACTGAGTGAGTGACTTTATTCTCAGCCCACAGAGAACAGGTTACATTTGTTTAAGAAATGGTGTAGGTATTAAGATGGTCTATCCATGAAGTCATTCACCAACTGTTTCAATGAACAATGGTTCTGCTTGGAGGGTGGCACAGACATTAGGTGAGGGTAAGAATCTGGTTCATTGGCTGTGATGATTTGGAAAAGCATTCATCTCAGAGAAAGAGTAACTTATAAAGTCCTCTTCTTCAAAATTGATACAAGAGTTACAAACATCAAGCAAAGCATTCAGTCTCACTCTTTGTTGTTCTCTTACAAGCCACCTCCCTAGTTAATCGTCTATGTTTCTTTTGGGTATATAAATGCTTTTGAAATATATAAGCTGTTCTGAAAACCATAGTATAGTATAAAGACATGAAATAAACATTCTACTAATAGAGAGGCTGAGATAGGAGAAGCAAGATTTCAAGACCATTATGTTGTACACAGCCAGATACTGTCACAAATAAACAAGGTGAAAGTGTATATAGATTGTACATACAATATTGGACCTATTTCTCCAATTACCAAATTAGAGAGACCATTGGATGACAACCAACAAATTTCTAATTCCACATATTTTTGGATTTTAACTGATTAGAATATGTTGGTAATATTAATTTTCATATTAAGATATTAAGAAAAACTAATTGTCACTTCCTTTTCTTTTTGTTGTAAGAGGTAGAATTAAGTTTGTGTGGATTTATTGAAAGATTACTTTCTTGCTTCTTCTAGGGTGTAGTTTTGCTCTTTAT
>JADRCD010141026.1:0-15828 GCA_019843815.1 Montemys delectorum | reverse complement strand
TATCTATCTATCTATCTATCTATCCCATTCTATATAGGCTTATATTTTATGGAGAGATATCACTTCTGAGAATTAACCCTGAAAAATATTAGCATATCAAAAGAAGCAAAATTAAGGCTTTATGTGTATATGTATATGCTTCTTATTTGGCATTACTCCAAAATATAATGTGTGTATTCTATGTACTACACACACACACACACACACACACACACACACACACACACACACACATATATATATATATATATATATATATATATATGAGCTATATATAATGACCAAATACTCCCTACTGTCTGTCTATTAATATCCTCTAAGACTAGTTGGCAGTGACTTTTTTGAGCAAGTCCTAGTCATTTTAAAAACTATTATCTTCTGGTTCTACATTTTACATAGAATGGCATATTTTCTAGTAAAATTTCATGTTAGTGGTTCCTGATTTCATTCAGGCCTCCATACTGTAAACTATCTTTGATCTAATTTGTAAAAAAAAAGAGCAAACCATTGATCAGTGGAGCTAGACATGACCTAAAGCTCAATGATTTTGGAGGAAATATTTGAAGGGTCAGAGGAACAGGCCCTCATTACTATGAGAATGCATCTCCTAATGTAATAGAGATTATTATGCTCATGAAGTCTCAACAATATGGCTCTCTAAATAAGACCAGAACAAGGATAGTACCAGAAGTCATGCTAACATGGACAGAAGGAATATCACAGGGTCTAACCCTGTACTATGCCCATCCCTTTCTCACCTGAGGCTGTTAAGAGAGGGAGCCACCTAGACCAAGAGGACAGTGGGAGCAGAATTGAAGAGCAGGGTTCTGTAGGCTATGATTATTGCAGAATGACCTCCAGTTGCCTCTGCAGTGACACAAAGGGCTGGTTGGTTATAATAAAGCATCTAATTATCATTCAGGCAGGCAGAAAGCCAGACTGCAGCATGTATGTTGAGTTATACAACCTTGCCAAGAGCTCTGTACATGGTTACTTTTAGGCAAGGCCAGCCACCTGTGTTCAGAGACACTCTCCAGACAGAGGGAGAGAGAAGGAAGCCCTGCTAAGGAAGTGAGTCCCCTATTTTACACCTAACTCAAAAAGCCTTCTGGTTATGGAAGACAGCTACCTTAATATGCTCTCCAACACTAGACAATGAGCTATGGGATGCTGAAAGTGAGAGGAAATAGTCTTCTTCATAGAAAAGACTTCATAATTTCTTACCCAATACCAAGAGGCCAGCCATAAAGTCATACACACAAAATGAACAGATTCAATTTTTACATAAACAGCAATTAAAGAAAAAGAGGCCAGACACCATGAATTTGAGTCAGATCAAGGGGTTTCTGCTTGGATGGTGGCACAGACATTAGGTGAGGGTAAGAATCTGGTTCATTGGCTGTGATGATTTCGAAAAGAATTCATCACAGAGAAAGAGTAACTTATAAAGGCCTCTTGTTCAAAATTGATACAAGACTTACAAACCTCAAGCAAAGCATTGATTCTCACTCTTTGTTGTTCTCTTTTTTTTCAAGAGAATTAAATCATTTATTGAGTACAGATGATAATGGATGATACAGAAGCTTCATTTCCATCTGTTATTTTATCTGATACCATTATTCAATTTTGATATTGCATAGGGTGTGCCAACAACCATTTTATAACCAAATTGTGACCTTGCTTGGATGACCCTTTCAATGGTGAAACTCTTACAAGCCACCTCTCAAAGTAATTGTCTATATTTCTTTGGCCTGTATAAATAATTTTGAAATATGTAAGCTGTTCTTAAAACCATAGTATAGTGTAAAAACATCAAATAAACAATCCTACTAATAGAGAGGCTGAGATAGGAGAAGCATGATTTCAAGACCATTATATGGTGCACAGCAAGACAGTGTCATGTACAAACAAGCAGAAAGTGTATATGGATTTACAATATTGTACCTATTTCTCCAATTACTAAATTAGAGAGAACACTGGATGACAGCCAACAAATTTCTAATTCCTCATATTTTTGAATTTAAATCAATTAGGATATGTTCATAATATTAATTTTCATATTAAGAGATATTAAGAAAAAGTAATTGTTACTTCCTGTTATTTTTGTTGTTAGAGGTGGAATTAGGTTTGTATGAGTTTGTTGAAAGATTACTTTCTTGTTTCTTCTAGGATGTAGTTTTGTTCCTTATGTTGGTGTTTTCCCTCTATTATCTTTTGTAGGGCTGGATTTGTGGAAAGATACTGTGTAAATTTGGTTTTGTCATGGAATATCCTGGTTTCTCCTCTATGGTAATTGAGAGTTTTGCTGGGTATTGAAGCTTGAGCTGGCATTTGTGTTCTCTTTGAGTCTGTATGACATCTTCCCAGGATCTTCTAGCTTTCATAGTCTCTGGTGAGAAATCTGGTGTAATTCTGATAGGCCTGCCTTTGTAGGTTACTTGACCTTTCTTCCTTACTGCTTTTAATATTCTTTGTTTAGTGCATTTGGTGTTTTGATTATTATGTGACAGGAGGAATTTCTTTTCTGGTCCAGTCTATTTGGAGTTCTGTAGGTTTCTTGTATGTTCATGGGCATCTCTTTCTTTAGGTTAGATAAATTTTCTTCTATAATTTTGGTGAAGATATTTACTGGCCCTTTAAGTTAGGAGTCTTCACTCTCTTCTAAACCTATTATCCTTAGGTTTTGCCTTCTCATTGTGTCCTGGATTTCCTGGATGTTTTGGGTTAGGACCTTTTTGCATTTTTTTTTATTGTTGTGCCAATGTTTTCTATGGTATCTGCTGTCCCTGAGTTTCTCTCTTCTATCTCTTGTATTCTGTTGGTGATGCTTGCATCTATGACTCCTGATTTCTTTCCTGGGTTTTCTATCTCCAGGGTTGTCTCTCTTTCTGATTTCTTTACTGTTTCTATTTACATTTTTAGATCCTGGATGGTTTTGCTCATTTCCTTCACCTGTTTGATTGTCTTTTCCTGTAGTTCTTTAAGGGATTTTTGTGTTTCCTCTTTAAGAGCTTCTAGCTATTTACCTGTGTTCTCCTGTATTTCTTTGAGGGAGTTATTTATGTACTTCTTAAAATCCTGTATCATCGTCATGAGAATTCAGAGTTTAGATCTGAATCTTGCTTTTCCGGTGTGATGGTGTGTCCAGGACTTGCTATTGTGGGAGAACTGGGTTCTGATGATACCAAGTAACCTTGGTTTCTGTTGCTTATTTTCTTACGCTTGCCCCCGCCATCTGAATATCTCTAGTGCTACCTGCCCTTGCTAAATCTGACTGGAGCCTGTCCTTCCTGTGATCCTGGTTGTGTCAGAACTCCTCAGAGTCAAGCTGTCTCTGTGATTCTGTGATTCTGGAATCCTGTGATCCTAGGCCCAGTAGAGCGCATGGAAAGTAGAGCTTCCTTTGGGTATTTTGGGACTCGCTGCAGAGCTTGCACCCAAGGTCTGCTCAGGGAACAGGCCAAAACAGACCCAAAGGAACCCATGCCACTGGACTGGGAGTTCCTGTATGCTCTGATTCCGCTGGTCCCAGTTACTACCAGTATTGGGACAGATGTTGAGTCCTCCTCAACTCTGATCCTAAGGCAACTCTTATATGGACAACATTTAATAGGGGTTGGCTTATACTTTTAGAAGTTCAGTCAATTATCATCATGGCAAGAAGCAGGGCAGTGTACAGGCAGACACGGTACCAGAGGAGTCAAGAGTTCTTCATCTGACTGTCTGTCAGATGAGAGAGCCTGTCTCATGGGTATCTAGGAGGAAGATCTCTTCTGCATAGGTTGGAGCCTCAGTGTAAGACCTCAAAGCCTGCCTACCCAGTGACATGCTTCCTCCAAAAAGCCACAACTATTCTAACAAGTCACACTTTCTAATATTGTGATTTCCTTTGAGCCAAGCTTATTTAAACCACCACAGAAGGATAAAATAAAAAGGGGGAAATGAGGTAGTTGTATTTAAATTCCATTTTTTCTTAAGAAGCAGATAAACAGTATTTTTTCAAGATACGTTTCCTTTGGTAATGAAGATATTTAGAAGTAAAGCATATTTTAGATCTTGAGTACTAAATTATACACCTATAAAATGTCTTAAAGCACTGCATGCTATGTTCATTCTTTTAGAATATTGAAGTGGTTTGTCTAAGTTTTTGTCCTTGTTTAATCATTTCTAGTAAGTCATAGATTCAAGTCACTGTAACATTTGTATAGCTCAAGTTATCTAAAGAATAATTGATATGTAATATCAGGTTGGAGAAGGGGTTCTTGATAATTAAAGAAACCTATTAAGTGAATGTGCATAAGGCACAGGGAATGTAACAGAATCTGGACAAAGAAATAAGGAAATATTGCAGACCTGTTGTGATAGGTTTGGAGGCTAATTGAATTAATCATCTCTCTATTTTCCAGTCTGCACAAGCTCATTTTCTGATGAACTCCTGGTAAATTATGAGTAACCAATTCATCTAATCTGAAGCAAATACTTATAACATAAAACTGCCACTCCAGTTAGATATATATCCTGTTTTCTCTCCCTCCATTTCATCAATGTCCATGTATAATGCATGTCTACAACAAGTATGCCTTTATTTTTCTATTTCACTAATCCTTAATTTAGTACTGTCATAACCTGAGTGAAGCAGCTTACATATCTAAGTGGATTGTTGTCATAGAAAACTGTGAATTAATATGTGGGCATGATGGTTAATTTCAGTTTTCAACTTGATTGGATTCTGAGCATCAGGGCATTGATGTTTGAGTGTGTTGTATCTTTGAGGGCTTTTGCAAAGAGGATTAACTGAGAGGAAGACACTCCTTCTTGAATAAGGATAGTACCAACTTATGTGATGGGATCCTGTACTGAACCAAAAGAGCAAAACGAAAAAGCAAGTTGAGCACCAGCATTGCTATTTCTCTGTTTCCTTGTCCAGATGAGAAAGTTCACATCAACATCACCACAGTGAGGATCAGCACAGCCATCTACCGTAGCATCCCAGCCAATGAGAGATACTACCCTATAATCATCTGTCAAGATAAATTATTGTCTGTGGAACTTTTAGTGCATTTTGCATTGCTCAAGCATTTTTTTATTGGTCATTTGTTTTGATTTTTCTTTTTGTGGGTTGTTTTTGGTTGTTGCTTGTTTATTGGTTGCTTTTTTTGCATTTGTTTCTTGTTCTTGGTGTTCAAAAGAGAGAACAAGAAAGCAAAATTGGTGGATGGGAAGGTGGGAAGGATCTGGGAGAAGTTAGGGGAAGGGGAAAACATGATCAAAACATATTGTATAAAAATCTCCAAATAAAAAATATCAATTGTTTATAAAAAGAAAAACTAAATTATTTTTCAAAAAAATATTTTGTTTTAGATTGTGTTTCCGTGTTTGTCTAACTGTGGGTTTGTACATGTGTAGTATGCTCTCAGAGTCTAGAAGCAATGTATGCCCTGGAACTGGAGTGAGAAGTGATTGTAACCCTCCTAATATGATTGCTTGTAACCCCACTTTGTCCCCTTCAAGAATAGTATGGAGAGTTAAACACTGAACCATCTCTTCAGCCCTGAGAGTTTCTTCTTTTTGAAGTTGGTTCTTAAAAAATAATAAAGGAAAGGTGTTCTGGCTGGTTTTGTGTGTCAACTTGACACAAGCTGGAGTTATCACAGAGAAAAGAGCCTCCCTTGAGGAAATGGCTCTATGAGATACAGCTACAAGGCATTTTCTTAATTACTGATCAAGGGAGGAAGGCCTTGCCCATCGTAAGTGGTACTATCCCTGAGCTGGTAGTGTTGAGTTCTATAAGTAAGCAAGCTGAGCATGCCAGGGGAAGCAATCCAGCAAGCAATATTCCTCCATGGCTTCTGCATCCACTTCTGCCTCCAAGTTCCTATCCTGTGTGTGCTCCTGTTCTGACTTCCTTTGGTGATGAACAGTAATATGGAAATGTAAGTTGAATAAACCCTTTCCCCCTCTACTTGCTTCTTGGTCATGATGTTTTGTACAGGAATATAAACACTAACGAAGACAAAAGGAATTAAATAGAAGAGTATTTGGTTCTAGAAAAATAATTTTAAAATTGAATACAAATGGTAGTTGGTTTCAACTGATGCATTGTGGTAATTTATTCTCAACAATAACAAAACATAGAAACTATTTAGAGACAGTAATAGTATGTCCTTATTTCTACAAACGTAAAATAAATTCAAAGGTTAATAATTAGTCAAGGTTCATATTTGTCTAGCACCTTTTAACCTTGAAAATAAGTAAGTTTAAAGTAGCCATTAGAATATTTAATCTTTCACAGTATAGAGGTAGAATGGTGGGCACAAAATCTTGCTACTTACTGGAATGTAATGGCATTTGATATCTGCTACAAGAACAACAGTCTACTTTCTTAAGAATGTGTTTTTTATGGGTTGACCATACCCCAAGGCAGGCCCCACTTTCAAGAGTAGCTGGACAACAAAAGCTGTACTCTATGAGGAAAGGAGAAAAATCATCAACAACAAAAGAATTTCAGTGTTTAGTGGAAAGGAATGGGAAATGGATGGTATTGAGAGGAGTTTGAGAAGACAGTGAATTTCCTTACATTTGAGAGGAAACAGAAAGAAAAAAAGAAAAAAAGTATACTGTTCTGCAATAACATAACTTTGAAAGCTCTTGACTAAAAGGTATGAGTTTGTAGAAATAGTAAAACACATTACTGTTTAATTACAACACACAAGGAAATCACTCTCTAAGGTACTTATAACTACTAGAAGCAATTATTAATAATAACCCAATGACTGTTGCTATTCTGTGAATGGAACTGTACATAAAAATGTATGAGAACAAGATAAGGTAGTTTATATAAGAAATGAGTGTGGATATACATTGTTTATATATTTATAATAATAAACAGATAAATAAATACTCTTCAACCAACAGACTGAATAAAACAGGAGTTGAGCACAAAATCCTATACCTCTTAGCCAAGAAGCTATTAGCAATTGCAGATGCTAAAAGAGGAGAGACACAGAGAGAAAGAGAGACAGAGACAGAGAAAGAGAGAGAGAGAGAGAGAGAGAGAGAGAGAGAGAGAGAGAGAGAGAATCAGTTTTCTCTAAGCCTGTAATGCCTGATACATCCCCAACACTCTAATTGATGGTCACACATTGAGCTATATTTAAAAAGCACAAATCATCCTTGATGGGGGAAATAGATGGATGAAAATTTGGATAGGTAGGTAAGGGAAGTAGATCTGCTAAAAGTTGCAGGAAAACAGGAGATGAATAATTGTGACAAAGACACATGTGACATTTTTAAAGAACTAATAAAATATTTTAATGAAAAATTACATATTTATTTATTGAAAATGACAATACTTTGGGAAAGTATTGGGAAAAATCAAGGAATAACTTGTTGCATAAAAAAAACTATTTTCCTTTGTTTAAAATACAAAAGATCATACTCTTTGAAGTTTATAACTGCAAGAAATTTATTCAATAGTGATTAGGGACCCAAATTGCAAAGATAATTAGTAGATAGGTGTTAAAATCTGGACGGTTGTAGCCAATGTTCTAATTTTTGATAATTTCTAGCACAGACCTTGTACAGTTGAATGTATAGTAGAAAGCACTATGCAGAGAAAATAGTCACTTTGGATTGTTTAAGAAGAACTGAAGTGACAACATAACCTGGCGAAGAACCAAAATCCAGAAGATGAGAAATGATGAACAACCCATCCAACACTATCAAGTCTTCTTCCTAAATTACTACCTTAAGAGATTATCAGTGAGTCATTTCATACTCAGTGTTTTATCCTATATCATTTGAAGAGCTGTATCCAACATAGATAACTACTTAGACAGCCTTGGATAAGAGATTTTTTTCCTTTTCTTTTCTTTATTTTATGATGTCTTATTTTTTCTTTCTTTTTTTTTATTAAATATTTTCTTTATTTACATTTCAAATGTTATCCCCCTTTCCTGGTTTCTCCTCTGAAAATCCCCTATCCCATCTCCCCTCCCCCTGCTCATCAACCCATCCACTCCTGCTTCCCTGTCCTGGCATTCCCCTACACTGGGGCATGGAAACTTCACAAGACCAAGGGCCTCTCCTCCCATTGATGTCTAATAAGGCCATCCTCTGCTACATATGTGGCTGGAGCCATGGATCCCTCTATGTGTACTCTTTGGTTGGTGATTTAGTCCCTGGGAGATCTGGGGGTACAGGTTGGTTCATATTGTTGTTCCTCCTCTGGGGCTGCAAATCCCTTAAGAAAGGAGTTATTTCCTTTCTGCTCAAATATATTTGGTGTTCTTTATGATTCTTGTATCTTTTTCTTGGATATTTTCTTTATTTACATTACAAATGTTTTCTGCTTTCCAGGTCTCCCCTTCAGAAACACTCTATCCTAACCTCCCTTCTTCCCCTGACTCTATGAGGGTGTTCACCCACCCACTCACTTCCATCCTCTCATCCTGGCATTCCTCTACACTGGGGCACTTGATACTTTGAGACCTCAGGGTCTCTCCTCCCACTGATGTCTAACAAGGCCATCTTCTGCCACATATGTGACCAGAGCCATGGGTCACGCCATGCTTATTCTTTGGTTGGTGGTCCAGTCCCCAGTAGCTCTGGGGGAGGGTCTGGCCTGTTGACATTTTTGCTCTCTCCATGAGGCTGCAAATCCCCTCAGCTCCTTCAATCCCTTCTCCAACTCCTCCATAGAGGACCCTTGAGCTCAGTCCAATGGTTGGCTGCAAGCTTCTTGTGCAGCTCATGTTTGGGTAGGCATATTGGTGGGACTTAATGGTGTGGCTTGCAGCATCACTAGCATACATAATCTCAGTGCAAACTCTCTGATCTTCTAGTCTTACTACCTCTGACCCTCTTTTCTACAACGCACTATGCATCTTACGTTGGGGTAAGTTAACCTAAGCATTTGTCTTTATACCCACCAGTAAGTGTAGTCTTCACCTCTCATAAAGGAATTTTTTTCTTAATAGAGACCACTACAGAAAACCATAACCAATCAAAAAGCAGAGTTATAGAGCTCAATCTAAATATATATATATATATATATATATTTATATATATATTTATTTATTTAATTTTGAGATTATAATATAATTATATTATTTCATTTCCCCTAACCTTTCTTCCCTGGAAATCATCCAACTTTGTTTGTCTTCAAATTTATGATATAATTTTATTGTTTTGTGTTGTGTGCATATATGTGTATATATATATGTATATATGTAAATGAATATAAACATGTGTGTATCTGTATTCCTAAATATAGCATACTCAGTCAGTATAATGTTACTTGTATATGTGTTTTCAGAGCTGTTTGGAATTTTACAAAGTAGTAATACCGTGTGTTCTGAATTGTTGATCAAACAATGAAGAGAAGAGTCTAGAAAGTTACCTTCTAGATCATTTGAATTTTTTCTTTTTCACAATTAACCTAAGAATGAGTCTTAAAATCTTCTCTCAGGAATCTAATAAATGAATTTACAACCCACTGTTTTATGATCACACTGTATTTGAAATCTATTATTTGGCCAATATGATTCTGAATTTTGTAATGGGTGTGCCTTGGTATATAGTAATTAAATTGTGATTAAGTCAATTTAGATAAATATCTCTCAGTGTTTTGTGTTTAACTTTGAATGCAATAACAGTATTAGTCATAGTACATACTAGGCACACCAAATTGCCTAATGAGGTATCTTTATTAATACATAAACATGGCAAACTATAATTTAGGAAAATGTAAACTTAGCAAAAGACATAAATCAAGCCATGATGTCATAGCTTCTCTAAATATAGATGATGAGTTTGTTTTTCCCTAAAAGCCATGTGCTTAAAGTACCGTGGAATAATCTTTTAAATATATGTGAGCTAAGTTATCACAGACTAAGTTCCAGTACCCAGAACATTAAATTCATTTATGGACCTTTTTGAGTATATAAGGAGAAGCAAGTTTCACTTTTCATTTAATTATAAAGCATCTTATTATCCATTTTCTAAATTAATGATTTCTTGTCCTTTCTCTTTTGATTATAGAGGCCAACGACATAATTAGTTTTGTGTTTTTCATAACTCATGGTCGATGAAGTATTTTTTTTAATTGTCACACATGCAGCTGGTTCCCATTTAGCCAAAACAATGAAAATTCATTATTCAATGCTATAGGTAATAGATGGTTATTCAGCTATGCAAATACTCATTGTACTTTCAAATTCATTTATTTACATTCATGATGGAGAATTCCCAATTTTTTAAAAATGCATTTTCCATTAACTTGTACCTGCTGGCTTTCCAAAAAACAATTATGCCTTGTCATGTTCATTTGAACATAGATAATTAATCACATGTACTTTGCAGTAGCTCAGGGTAAAATAAACCAAAAAAACAGTCATTATCTCTATTTTCCTACTACTGTCCCAGGGCGAGTTCATTAGTAGTTTATATTTCATTTCATCAGGTAAAGTAAACAACTATAAGCATACTCTGTTACATAAAATTAAACTCCAATAGAAGCAGTAAAATTTGAGGCGTTACCATTCCCATTGTAAAATATATCACTATTAGTCTATATTTTCTAGAAACAGACCAATACTAAATAATCTGTCTCCTCTACTTTAAAAGCTAATAGAATAAATAGATATATCAATATCTTTGGGCTTCAGTATGTCATACATTATGTTTAAATCATCTTTCCATAGCCATAGTGATTGTCTTGTGAGTTAAATGCAGATGACTTCCAGTCATGGATATTTTAATGCAGAAAAATGAAAATAAATAGTTCTAGTAAAACACAAAGGAAGTAAATAAATACAAGGACTTTATAACAAGTGATTTAATAGCAGATATAGGCTTTCCAAAATAGAACACAAATTCACATAGCTCAATGTAACACAACTACAAACAAAACAAAACAAAACAAAATATTTTACTACTAATACTAAGTATTATACAAAGAATATATTTATTGCAGTCAAAATTGTGCTTAAAAATAAAAAAAAAAAAATCAAGCTGAGCAGTGGTGGGACATGCCTTTAAACCCAGGATTTGGGAGGCGGAGGGAGGTGGATTTCTGAGTTTGAGGACAGCCTGGTCTACAGAGTGAGTTCCTGGGCAGCCAAGGCTATACATAGAAACCCTGTCTCAAAAAACAAAAATAAAATAAAATAAAATTATCAGAAGGATTAAAATTATCTTATCTTTGATTCTTCAAGTTTGCATTTAAGCTTCAGAAGTGAGACACTGGCTATCTGGCCAACCTAACAGGAAACAGTAATGGTGCTCTCTAGTTTAGTTCCAGGGACTACTTTCCTTTTTTAAAACTCAAATCCAAGTAGTACAACATGAGATGGCAAAAAGTGCCTAATGACAGGCCCTCATTCCATCAGTCTCAAAAGCTGTCTCAGAGGCAGGCTAGAATTAAGGACATGATCAATGGGCAAAAAGTGCTAGCAGAAAAACCTTCACCTCAGCTTTTACAAAGATCTGACCCTAGAAGAAATAATATACGCTGTTACAGTCCCAGAAAAATAACTGTCAATTCGGGTTCAGCCAGAGCGAGAGAGAAGCAGAATCTAAGAGGCAAATGGGGACATAGGAACAGAGCTAAGTGACAATAATGGCCCACTTTTCCCTCTAAGAGGACAGTCACTCATCCTTCTGCTTTTCACCCAATACTGACTTCTGTAACATGTTTTACTGCCTTTGATTCAGATTATATTTCTGAACATTATATTCACCTTCTAAAATATACTGTGCCATTGTGGGAGATAAGGCAGAGTTATGTTTCTATAATATGCTGACACTGACTGTTAATTTTTCTCACTTGCTTCATTTATTTTACAGAGTCCCAGGCAAAATCCCCCAAAGGAAATGTCAACAGCTTACAACATTTGTTCTTCAATAAATTTCCAATACTAGGAAATTAAATAACCTGTTCAATAGTGTTCTCAAAGGACAGCACAGCTTCTGAAAGTTACAATGTTATATAGCACTTCAGCTTTGTATGTTTTGTTTCCTTTAAAAGGTAATTATTTCAGATTTATCATTATATTTTATTGCAATATTTTTCCCTGAAATTCTCTGCAGAACCTTAACTCCCTCTTCAGAGGAAAAACAAATGAAAGAAGTGAAGGAAAGGATAAAGAAAGTATGCCAGTGACCAGGCCAGCCTCACAGGGCTCTAAGAAAGGCAGAGAGGGGATATGGAGTCAGCAATCAGTTCCAAAGTTTTTGAATCTTTGGCAATTCTGTCCAAAACTCTGTTATTCTGAGGCCAAAAGCCATTGACTTCTGGTAATAAACTCTTTCTGGCAGCAACAGGGAATTAAAAGGAAAAGAAATTTAATTGCTAGGGCTCTTTTCTCTCTGCCTCAGGACCTCTCTTTGGCCTTGCTGGAGGCTTAGAACTCATTAACTCTTCATGAACCAGAGAGAAAAGAAAAAAATTCTATACACAGATAACAGGTACACACACACACACACACACACACACACACACTTATTCACACATACACACACACACACACACACACACACTCTAGTCAATCCTGACCACCTGTCTCATCACCTCCACAAGTGTTCATGCATACTTGCACATATACCTACACATGGTGTATACACACACACACACACACACACACACACACACACACACACACATTTGGTAGATCAGACTGAGCCTCAAATGCCATACACATATATTTTGGCTGGCTGGGGCAGAGTCCCTATGTCATCACTTTATTTCTTCTCCCTGGCTTTTTTATACCTTCTTAGACAAAAGTTCTTTAGAAAATTAATTCATAGATAAAATGTTATACAAAAGGATGCCAATAGTAAGTTCAGTTTCAGCCTATAAGCTTATTATAAGTTCAAAGCAATAGTTTTACATGGCATCTTATCATAGTGAATACCAGTGGCTTTATCTTGGATGTGTCCTAGGATGAATATTTTTCTTTGATTGCAAATTTGTCCCAAGCCTATTTATCTTCTTAGTGTAATTGTGAAGGCTTACTGTATCCCTGACTATGTAGCCTTTACTACTATTCTATGAGGAGGGGGGCACATTCTATTCTTGATTCTAACTTTATTACATCTTTCTAGCCAAAACAACTAAAACCATCTCCTTAAGTTTTCTCCTTAAAATTATTTGAATCAAATAAGGAATTCTATAAAGTCATTAATTCATTTAAACAGCATTAATTCATCAAAGTTCACCTTCATGTTGATCTGCAGATAATTTGCCCAAAAAGTGTACTGATGCTCAGGAATCATTGGGCTATGGAATATTAGCAGGAAAGGCATATCAGTGGCAAGAGGAAATTCTGGGATGCAATCTCTAAGGATCCTGCATTCTTAGAGCTCATCCAATGTAGCCCAAGTAAAATGATGGGCCATCACCACAAACCTCATTTCATGCCTTTAGCCTTTTCCAGATAGCTTCTGACAAAACTATGTTAGGTTTCATCCAGGATATGAAAAGCCTAGATCTTTTCCATCTTCATTTGGTACTCTTCACAGATTTTACATGAAGCACATCAAGAACTGAAGAACAAACAAGTCAAGAAAGGCTAAGACACACAGTAACTATGCATATAGATTCTTTCAAGATTATAATAGGAGACTTTTTTTTGTATTTTTTGGAGCTTTTACAATTCCCTAGACCAACAAGAATAATATGAGGGACCAGCTGGGAGGCATAGGCCTCAGGAAGTGCAGGGGAGTCACAGGACTGCAGGGACTGGAGTCTCTCAGCTTCCGAGGGACAGAGCTGGATCAGTGAACATCTCTGCCCCCTGCCTGCTAGGGGAGGACTTCCCCCCAAGGCCAGCTTCAGCCCAAGGACTCAGGTGAGATCCGCCATTTTTTCTCTGGGGTCTTGCTAGGGCAGGACCAGCCGGGAGGCATAGGCCTCAGGAAGTGCAGGGGAGTCTCAGGACTGCAGGGACAGGAGCCTCTCTGCTTCCGAGGGACAGAACTGGATCAGCTAACATCTCTGCCCACTCCCTGGGAGCACAGGGCTTCCATCTAGGACAAGCATCAGACCAAGTACTCAGACGGGACCAGCTGGGAGGCACAGGCATCAGGAGTGGAAGGGGAGTTGCAGGGCAGCAAGGAAAGATCAAGCTCTAAGACACCAAGAACTTCTAACACCAGAGATCAAGAGATGGCGAAAGGCAAACACAAAAATCCTACCAACAGAAACCAAGACTGCTTGGCTTCACCAGAACCTAGTACTCCCACCTCAGCAAGCCCTGGATATCCTAAAACACCAGAAAAGCAAGATTTGGATCTAAAAACTCATCTCACAATGCTGATAGAGGAACTTAAGAAGGACATGAATAACTCCCTTAAAGAAATACAGGAGAAAACAGAAAAAGAGATACAAACCCTTAAAGAGGAAACAAACAAACAAAAAAATCCCATAAAGAATTACAGGAGATCACAAGTAAACAAATAGAAGCCCTTAAAGAGCAAACCCAAAAATCCCTTAAGGAATTGCAGGAAAACACAAACAAACAGGTGAAGGATCTGAATAAAACCTTTCAGGACCTAAAAATGGAAGTAGAAACAATAAAGAAATCACAAAAGGAGACGACCCTGGAGTTAGAAATCTTAGGAAAAAAGTCAGGAAACGTAGATGCAAGCATCACCAACAGAATACAAGAGATAGAAGAGAGAATCTCAGGGGCAGAAGATAACATGGACAACATTGACAGAACAATCAAAGAAAATGCAAAATGCAAAAAGACCCTAACCCAAAACATCCAGGAAATCCAGGACACAATGAGAAGACCAAACCTAAGGATAATAGGTATAGAAGAAAGTGAAGACCTCCAACTTAAAGGGCCAGTAAATATCTTCAATAAAATTATAGAAGAAAACTTCCCTAACCTAAAGAAAGAGTTGAACATGAACATACAAGAACCCTACAGAACTCCAAATAGACTGGACCAGAAAAGAAATTTCTCCCGCCACATAGTAGTCAAAACACCAAATGCACAAAACAAAGAAAGAATACTAAAAGCAGTAAGGGAAAAAGGTCAAGTAACATATAAAGGCAGGCCTATCAGAATTACACCAGACTTCTCACCAGAGACTATGAAAGCTAGAAGATCCTGGGCCGATATCATGCAGACCCTAAGAGAACACAAATGCCAGCCTAGACTACTATACCCAGCAAAACTCTCAATCACCATAGATGGAGAAACCAAAGTATTCCATAACAAAAGCAAATTCACACAATATATTTCCACAAATCCAGCCCTTCAAAGGGTAATAAATGGAAAACTCCAACACAATTAGGGGAACTACATCCCTGTAAAAGCAAAAGTGTAATTTTCCAATAAAATCAAAAGAATATAGCCACATGAACAGAATTCCAGCTCTAACAATAAAAATAACAGGAAGCAACAACTTTTCCTTAATATCTATTAATATCAATGGATTCAATTCCCCAATAAAAAGACATAGTTTATCAGATTGGGTACGTAAATAGGACCCAACATTTTGTTGTACACAGTAAACCCACCTCAGTGACAAAGACAGACATTACCTCAGATTAAAAGGATGGAAAACAATTCTCCAAGCCAATGGTCCCAAGAAAAAAGCTGGAGTAGCCATTCTAATATGGAATAAAATTGACTTTCACCCTAAGGTGATCAGAAAAGATAAGGAGGAAGACTTCATATTCATCAAAGGTATGATCTACCAAGATGAAGTCTCAATTCTGAACCTCTATGCTCCAAATCAAAGGGCATCTACATTCATAAAAGAAACTTTACTAAAGCTCAAAGCACACATTACAACGCACACAATAGTAGTGGG
>JADRCD010141025.1:0-10422 GCA_019843815.1 Montemys delectorum | reverse complement strand
ATATATATATATATATATATATATATATATATATATATATATATATCAATAAATTCTCAATTCACAGGATGCCCACACAATAATTTCAGAACCACTTAATAATGGTACAAGCTACCCACCTAGATTAGAAAAGTTACCCCAATTATTCTATCCCTATATGATATTAAATCTACCTGTGGTTATTTAAAACCATGCAGAATCTGAATCATCCTGCTCTTCAACCTCCATCTTGCTTCCTTTCCCTCTTTCCAGAGTTGCTCTCTTGCTCTACAACTCTTAGTTCCATCTCCCTTTTCCATGTCCAATCACAGGCCTCCTGCTGCACTAGTATTTTAATGTAATTGGACAGGGAAAATCCTGCTACAAAGTTCTTCAAAAAATAAATTATATTTCATTACATGGGATGCATAGTTACATACTCAGAAAAGTGATCAACCTCTTATCACCTGCTTTGAAATAGATGGAAGACCTAAAGTGCTAGACATGACACATGCAAGAACATGAGGGAATAGTCTAGTACTGAGGTACCCTAGTGGGGTATTACTCCTCCACTAACATGTATAGCTAAGGATCAGGTAGCTTCTCCAACTTTAGCACAAGCCCAACTTCTCTGAAGTCTTGCACAGCTTAACTTTACACAGAAATAAAATAGACTATGTACATGAGAATGGAAAATAATTATAGCATGTTAGCTTTTGATAGGGCAGTTTAAAACATGGCAAAAGTGCCACATGATTTAAGTGTATAAAGTTTTATACATATTTGTATAAAAGTCACCAAGACAGTAAATCAGGTTTGGGCTGTATAGTTATCCTGTTAATAGTACAATTTTAAAATGTAAGTGGTGCATCATGGATGTTAAACCAAGTGGCAGAGGGTGAGAAGACAGCAGAGTTAGATATAAAAATTGCTTACGAAAGGTATGTGATGGGTCTACACACACATACACACACACACACACACACGCACACACACACACACACACACACCTCTGTATTCAACAGAATCAAGAAACAAAACAACAAAAGCCTGATTTTCAGTTTGCTAGTGGAAGGACAAATAACCTCATCCCTGGGAGACCCTATTAGAGTGAACCTACTCCATGCTGCACATCCTCTGTGATCTTCCTCACAAATAATGACTGTGCTTCTTTCTCCCTGATTATTCCTTCACACGTGTCCTAGATCCATTTCTATTCTAAGAGCCAATCCTTTCAGCACCTAGAAATAGCAATCCTCAGAGCTAGGCAGTACATAGCCTACACATGGTTCTCTGCCTCTCTCTCTCTCTCTCTCTCTCTCTCTCTCTCTCTCTCTCTCTCTCTCTCTCTCTCTGTGTGTGTGTGTGTGTGTGTGTCACTCTCTCCTCTCTTCTTTCTCTTCTCTCCTCTTTCTCCTCTCTCTTCTATGTGTGTGTTTGTCTGTCTGTCTCTCTGAGCGTCTCTGTCTCTCTAATTTAATTAAATACAATTGCATCATTTCCTCCTTCCTCCTATTTCCAAGACTTTAATTTCATGGCCTAATTTATTATTGATTAATTATTATTTGCATATATGTGAGAACAAATATATAAACATAACCTGAGTCTGTATAGTGTTGCTTGTATGTATTTGTTTTCAGGGCTGAGCTTTGGCATTATATAGTCAGTTAGGGATTTATCCCTGGGGATGACTAAGTCTCCCTCCCTCTCAGTAGTCATTAACTGCATATAGTTTGTCATTTCGGGGTGGGGCCTTGTGAGCTTTCTCCTGAGCACATGGGCATGTAAATTGATTTTGTCATTTCTTGGTCTTGATTAGGATACAATTTTTTGTGATTTTATGGGTAAAGCTTTTGTGTTCAGAAGATACAGTCTCACAGCAGATATTCTAGTCCTCTCACAGCAGATATTCTAGTCCTCTCACAGCAGATATTCTAGTCCTCTAAGTCTTCAATCTTTCCATCCCCTCTCTCATGATGTACCTTGAGACTTAAGTATAGAAGTTGTGTTAGAGAAGAAGAATTATGAGTATGAACACCACAGTAGGTTGTTCTACATATTATGGACAATTGTGGCTTTCTGTAACAACTTGTGTCTGCTACAAAATGAAGCTTCCTTAAAGAAGGGTAGGGCCACACTCATCTGTGGTTCTCAGTATTTAGAGTGAAGTTAAGTCATAAACTAATTTAGCAATTAGGAAATCTTGCTGCTCTTGAAGAAGATTGGATTTCATTTCCCAACACACATCTTGGGCAGGTTATCAATACCTGAAATTCCAGTTTTAGAGTCTCTAACACTCTCTTCTGACTTCTACAGACACCTGCACACATTGAGGATATACACAGAAGTTCATTTAGAGACCAGATGAGGCTATTAAATCTCTTTGAACTGAGATTGCATGCAGTTCTGAGTCACTCAAGGAAGGCTGGAATCCAGTCTCTGGCCTTCTTCAAGAGAAGAAAGTATTCTTACCCACTAAGCCATCTCTTCTTACCCCTAAATAAAATAAATATTTTTCCATTAATTTAAAATAGTTTTTTCATACACAATATATTCTGATGATTGATTTTCTTCCCTGTATTCTTTCCAGTTCCTCCCCACCTCCCCTCCCATCTGGATCTACCCCATTTCTGGCTCTTACTAGAAAACATCAGGCTTCTAAGAGATCATAATAAAATGAAATATAATAAGATAAACACAAATTAGAATAGGAAAAACAAACAGAAGGAAAATAGTTCAAGAAAAGAAGCACCCAATAAATAGATATAGATGTAGAGAAACACTTGTTTGCATATCAGTGACTCATGTAAGGAGAATAAAACCAGAAGCTATAATATATAAACAAAAAATCTATGGGGGGGGGTGGGAAGACAAGAAAAAAAATGCCTGACACAATATTATGAGACAAGGAACCCCCAAATATGCCATTAAATTCATTTTCTGTTGGTTAGCTGCTTAGCATGCAGTTTACACTTAAGAACGAGACTCCACTGGAGAAAACTAAATTTTCATTTGCAAGTGGTTATTAATTGTGAACAGCTTCTAGGTTAGCGATGTAGGCATGTGTCCACTTCTCCTTTCAGCTCTAGGACCCAATCTAATGCAGATCCACTCAAGTCTTGTGCATTCTCCCTGTCTCTGTAAGTTCACGTGTATGTTGGTCATACAGTGTTTAGAAAGCTTTGTTTCCTTGGTGTCCTCCACCAAGTAATTTTTTTTCTTTAACATATTTATTTACTTACACTCCAATATCAGGCCCCACCTCCTCCAACACTCTTCCTGACATACACACATACACACACACACACACACACACACACACACACACCTCTTCCCATTCTTCCCTCTCCTCTAAAAAGTGAGAGTTTTCCCTGGGAATCACTCTACCCTGGTACATCAGGTCACTGCAGGACTAGTCACATCCTTTCCCACTGAGGCTAGGCTAGGCAGCCTGTTTAGAGGAAATTTATCTAGAGGCAGGAAACAGATTCAGGGACAGCACAGACCCAAGTTGTTGGGGGACTCACAGCAGAACTAAGCCTTACATCTGCTACATATGTGTGTGGGTTGGGGCAAATGCAGTCAGGGTAGGAGGTTGGGGAACAGGCCCAGCCCATGCTCACTCTTTGGTTGTTGGTTTGGTCTTTGGAAGGCCCCAAGAGTGTAGGATAGTCAACTTTGTTGGAGTCTTTATCCTCTTTGGATTTTTCAATCCTTTCCCCAACTCTTCTCAAGCTTCATCTAATGTTTGGCTGTGTGTCTGCATCTTTTTTTTTTCATTGATTGCTCCATGGAGCCTCTCAGAGGACAGTTATACTAGGATAATATCTGCAACCATACAGAGTATCATTACTAGTGTCAGGGATTGGTTCTTGTCCATGGGATGGGTATCAATTTGGGCCCGTCATTCGTTGGCCATTCCCTCAGTCTCTGCTATATTTTTGTCCCTGCACATCTTGTAAACAGGACATATTTGGAGTTGAGGATTTTGTGGATAGCTTATTGTCTTTATCCCTCTACTGAGAGTCCTGCATGGCTATGGGAGGTGGCTACTTCAAGATACACATCCCCACTGATAGAAGTCTCACCTAGTCACCTCTACAGACTCCCTGGGGCCTCACCTTAACCCAGTTCTCTGGCATGTCCTAGACATGACCACCTCCCCCATTGCCATTTTTTTTTGCTCTCCTATTCTCCCTATACCTGATTTTCCTACAGCTTTTCTCACCCCATCCATCTCCTATCCAAGTCCCTCCCTCTACACACCTCAGATATTTATTTTATTTTCTCTTCTTAGAATATATAATTGTTCTTCCTCTGACCTCCTTGCTATTTGGTTTCTTTGGGTTTGTGGATTGTATTGTACTTTATTGTCTTGTACTTTATGGCTAAAATCCACTCATAAGTGAATTCATCCCATGTATTTATTTGGTGTCTGGGTTACCTTATTCAGGATGATATTTTCTAGTTCCATCAATTAGCTTGCAAAATTCATGATTTCCTTGTTTTTAGTAACTGAGTGGTTTTCCATTCTATAAATGGACCACATTTTCTTTATCTGTTCTTCAGTTGAGGGACATCTGAGTTGTTTTCAGTATTTGGCTCTTATGAATAAAGCTGCCATGAACATAGCTGAGCAAGTGTCCTTGAGGGATTTTAGGGCATCTTTTGGGTACATGCCCAAAAAGGTATAGCTGGGTCTTGAGATAGAATTATTGCCAATTTTCTGACAAACATACAAATTGATTTCCAGAATGTACTTCCACCAGCAACGGAAGCATGTTCTAGTTTTTTTCACATCCTCTCAAGCATGTGCTATTCCTTGAGTTTTTTGATCTTATCCATTGTGATGAGTATAACGTCGAATCTGAGTTGTTTTGATCTGCATTTCCCTAATTACTAAGGACATTGAAGATTTCTTTAAGTGCTTCTCAATGGTTAGATAACCCTCTGTTAAGAATTCTATTGTTTCTTGCCCCCAACCATCATCATGGCTGATCTTGGTTGGGGGTTGTCCTGCACTTAAGGCAGGAAGATGGTGTCAACAAAGAAGATGAAAAAGTCTCTGGAGTCGATCGACTCTAGGCTCCAGATTTTTATGAAAAGTGGAAAGTACATGCTGGGGTAAAAACAGACTCTGAAGATGATCAAACAACACAAAGTGAAGTTGGTTATCCTCGCCAACAACTTCCCAGTTTTGAGGACATCTGAAATAGAATACTATGCCAGATTGGCTAAAACTGATATCAATCACTACAAAGGCAACAATATTGAACTGGATTCAGCATGTGGACAGTACTACTCTTATTGACCCAGGTGATTCTGATATTATCAGAAGCATGCCAGAAGAGAGAGAAGTAGACAAGAAAGTTTTCCTTTAATAAAACTTGGCCAGAGCTCCTTCTGGAAAAAAGAAAAGAATTCTCTGTTTAGCTCTGTATCACTATTTTTAATTGGGTTACTTGGGTTGTTGCTATTTAACTTCGTGTGTTCTTTATGTTTTGGTTATATTAATCAAATGTAAGGTGGGTGATGACCTTTTTCCTATCTGTACATTGTCATTTAGTCCTATTGACAGAATCCTTTGCTCTACACAGCTTTTGAGTTTTATGAGGTCCCATGTATTAGTTGTTTATTAGTTGTTGATCTCAGTGTGTGAGATATGGGTTTTCTGTTCAGAAAGTTGTCTCCTGTACTAGTGTATTTCTGTTGTATTAGATTTAGTGCATACTATTTTATGTTGAGTTCTTTGATCCACTTGGACTTGAGTTTTGTGCAGAGTGTTAAATATGCATGGATCTGTATTCTTCTACATGCAGACATCCAGATAAACCAGCACCATTTTTTGAAGACACTTTCTTTTTTTCCCATTGTATGGCTTTGCCTTCTTTGTCAAAAATCAAGAGTCAATAGGTTTGTGGGTTTACTTCTGGGTCTTTGATTCAATTTCATTGATAAACTGTCTATTTCTATACTAAAGCCATGCAGTTTTTATTACTCTTGCTCTGTAGTACAACTTGAAGCCAGTGATGGTGATTCTTCCAGTAGTTCTTTTATTGTATAGGATAGTTTTAACTATCCTGGGGTTATTTGTTTGTTTGTTTGTTTTTAGTATAAGGGTAAGAATTGTTCTTTCTAGGTCTATAAAGAATTTTGAAGGGATTTTGAAGGTAATTGCATTGAATCTTTAGATTGCTTTTGCTAAGATGACAATTTTCAGTATGTTAACCTACCCATCCAAGAGCATGGGTGATCTTTCCATTTTCTGATAGCTTCATCAATTTATTTTTCAGAGACATAGAGCTCTCATGCAGGTCTTCCACTTGCTGGGTTACAGTAGTGAAGTTATAATTTATTGTATTTGGAGGAAATGTTCTGTAGATACCTGTTAGATATGTTTGCTTCATAACTTCTGTGGTTTTTTTTTTTTTTTTCATTATTTCTGTGTTTAGTTTCTGTCTGGATGACAGTAGTGAGATTGGGGCTTTGAAGTCTTCCACTATTAATGTGTGTGGTTTGATGTGTGATTTAGTAATGTTTCCTTTAAGAATGTGGGTGCCTTTGCATTTCTGACATAGATGTTCAGAATTAAGATCTTATCTTGGTGGACTTTTCTTTTGATGAGTATGAAGCATCCTTTCTCATCTATTTAAATTACTTTTGGTTGAAAGTCTATTTTATTAGTTATTAGAATTGTTACTCCAGCTTGTTTTGTAAGTACCTTTGCTTAGAAAACCTTTCCTACCATTATTCTGAGGTAATGTTTATCTCTGTTGATAACAAAAATTTCTTATATACAGCAGAACGACAAATCCTATTTATACATCTATGATGTTAGTCTGTGCTCATTTATTAGAGAATTGATAACATTGATAATGAGAGATGTTAATGACTAATGAGTGGTGGTGGTGGTGGTACTGTGGCATGTGTGTGTGTGTGTATGTGTGTGTGTGTGTGTGTGTCTGTGTCTGTGGGGGTGTTTATGGGTATACCTATCTTCTTTTATTTTTCTGGTATGGAATTCTCTATTTCTTGTGTTTCCTTGGGCATAATTACCCTCCTTGTGTTGGAGTTTTCCTACTAGTGTCCTCTCTAGAGCTAGATTGGTGGAAAGATAATGGGATTGTGGTTAGAGGTGTGGACTGAAAGATGGAGAAAAGAGGGGACAGGGCACGCTTCATAGCTGCTGGGCTTGCTGGAGACCAAACAGGCAGGGCTTTTGTACTTGGGGGGTGGGGGGTCTCACCTGGTTGTTCCTGGCAGCATCAAGTCTCTAGGAATACAAACAGAATTGTAACTTAGGAAATAAAGCTGTTTTTTGGGTTTTTTGTTGTTGTTGTTGTTGTTTAAAGTTCAGAGGTTCTTTAAAGCTCCAGCGACAATGGGCTCCTATAAAACAAACAAATAAAAGATCAGTATCTTTAATTTGTAAAAGATCAATATCTTTAATCTGAAAGGGAAGGTGATTCTATGTAATGACATGTTTATAGTTAAAAATAACCAGCATATCTTGCCTTAGATTTTCTAAAGTTTAGTCATAGGAAACATACTATACTACTCTTTTACACTTTTTTGTTTGTGTGTGATGATCCTCCACCATCTAAAGCAAACAAACAAATCCTAAGGTGGAACTAAACATGGAAAGTTATTTCATTCTTACCCTCTTTAGAGGCTCAAAAGCCCTCAAAATAGTGGTAATGGCCATTGGAAAAATATCTTGTCACAAAGTCACATAGCTACTTCTTAAAGTCAAATATCACCTGCAAGACTTTGGAACATGAAATCCTTTCAGTTCATTTCTGCTTCAATAGGATCACAGGAGTCCCTCTAGTGTAGAACAAGGCAGAAGAATTCAAGCCTCAGTCATTCTAGTGGTTCACACACCTGGTCAATCATCTGTACGGTCACAGGACTGTCATAGGGTAGAATGTGAAACTGCAGCTACCCTCCTTTCCCCTTCCTTTGCTTTGACATATTGAACAGTTTGTGTTTAAGTCTGAAACAGAAAGTGTGACCTCTCCATAGCACACACCAGCAAAGATGAGGTGAAAGAGCCAATCTTTTCCAATTATCCTAGTTCCAGCTTGTGTCTACTCTCTTCTGCTCTATGTCCCTAGCCCGTTTTACCTGCTTTGTGTCATTCAAGATATGGTATCAGCTCAAAGACAGTGACTTACAAAGGCTACTTGATCATGACCCAACAGTCCTTAGGGGCAATCCTACATAAAAGCTTATTTGCCTATTAGTAGTTTCACTTATAAAAATAAATTTTGAGATCTCTACACCCTCCCTGCTAGCGGAGGGCCTGCCTCCAGGACTGGCTTCAGCCCCAGGAATCAGGCGGGACCAGTCGGGAGGCATAGGCCTCAGGAATTGCAGGGACAGGATCCTCTTGACTTCCGAGTAACAGACCTGGATCAGCGACCATCTATGCCCCCACCCTGCTAGTGGAGGGCCTGCCTCAAGGGCGGGCTTCAGCCCAAGGACTCAGGTGAGATCTGCCATTTTCTCTACGGTGACTTTCTAAGGCATAACCAGCCGGGAGCCACAGGCTTCAAGAGTCAAAGGGGAGTTGCAGGGTGGCAAGGACAGGACAAGCTCTAATCAGAGACACTAAGAACACCTAACACCAGAGATCAAGAGATGGTGAAAGGCAAATGCAAGAATCCTACCAACAGAAACCAAGACTGCTTGGCTTCACCAGAACTTAGTACTTCCACAGCAGCAAGCTCTGGATATCCGAAAACACTGGAAAAGCAAGATTTGGATCTAAAAACATATCTCAAAATGCTGATAGAGGAACTTAAGAAGGACATGAATGACTCCCTTAAAGAAAGACAGGAGAACACAGATAAAGAGGTACAAGCCCTTAAAGAGGAAACAAAAAAATCCCATAAAGAATTACAGGAGATCACAAGTAAACAAATAGAAGCCTTTAAAGAGCAAACCCGAAAATCCCTTAAGGAATTGCAGGAAAACACAAACAAACAGGTGAAGGAACTGAGTAAAACCATTCAGGACCTAAAAATGGAAGTAGAAACAATAAAGAAATCACAAAAAGGGACAACCCTGGAGTTAGAAATCTTAGGAAAAAAGTCAGGAAACATAGATGCAAGCATCACCAACAGAATACAAGAGATAGAAGAGAGAATCTCAGGGGCAGAAGATAACATAGACAACATTGACAGAACAGTCAAGAAAATGCAAAATGCAAAAAGACCATAACCCAAAACATCCAGGAAATCCAGGACACAATGAGAAGACCAAACCTAAGGATAATAGGTATAGAAGAGAGTGAAGACCTCCAAACTAAAGGGCGAGTAAATATCTTCAACAAAATTATAGAAGAAAACTTCCCTAACCTAAAGAAAGAGATTCCCATGAACATACAAGAAGCCTGTAGAACTCCAAATAGGCTGGACCAGAAAAGAAATTTCTCCCGCCACATAATATTCAAAACACCAAATTCACAAAAGAAAGAAAGAATACTAAAAGCAGTAAGGGAAAAAGGTCAAGTAACATATAAAAGCAGGTCTATCAGAATTACACCAGATTTCTCACCAGAGACTATGAAAGCTAGAAGATCCTGGGCAGGTGTCATAGAGACCCTAAGAGAACACAAATGCCAGCCTAGACTAGTATTGCCAGCAAAACTCCCAATCACCATAGATGGAGAAACCAAAGTATTTCATGACAAAACCAAATTCACACAATATGTTTCCACAAATACAGCCCTTCAAAGGGTAATAAATGGAAAACTGAAACACAAGGAGGGGAACTACATCCCTGAAAAAGCAAAAATGTAATCTTCCAACAAAACTAAAAGAAGATAGAGACATGAAAGGAATGCCAGCTCTAACTACAAAAGTAACAAGAAGCAACAATTACTTTTCCTTAATATCTATTAACATCAATGGACTAAACTCACCAATAAAAAGACATAGACTTTCAGATTGGGTATGTAAACAGGACCCAACATTTTGCTGCATACAGGAAACCCACCTCAGTGACAAAGACAGACAGTACCTCAGAATAAAAGGCTAGAAAACAATTCCCCAAGCCAGTGGTCCCAATAAAAAAGCTGGAGTAGCCATTCTAATATCGAATAAAATTGACTTTCACCCTAAAATGATCAAAAAAGATAAGGAGGGACACTTTATATTCATCAAAGGTATAATCTACCACGATGAACTTTCAATTCTGAACCTCTATGCTCCCAATGCAAGGGCATCTACATTCATAAAAGAAACTTTACTGAAGCTGAAAGCACACATTATACCGCACACAATAGTAGTGGGAGATTTCAACACCCCACTCTCTGCAATGGACAGATCATGGAAACAGAAACTAAACAAGGACACAGTGAGACTAACAGAAGTTATGAAACAGATGGATCTAACAGATATCTATAGAACTTTTTATCCTAAAACAAAAGGATATACC
>JADRCD010141024.1:0-18731 GCA_019843815.1 Montemys delectorum | reverse complement strand
CACACACACACACACACACACACACATACACATTGTTATTGTTGATGTTATAAAACAATAATACAATAATTTTAAATTTAAAAAAAAAAGGAAATAGTTTCTATAAGGTAAGCATGGTGGCACATATCTATAAGCCTGGAATTAAAGAGGCTGAGGAAGGAGGATCATGAGTTCAAAACCAGCCTGGGCTACACAGAAAGAACTTATATTGAGGAAGAAAGGTTTCCATAAAACTTGCATTATGTGTGTATCACTCACTAATCTTTCTGTGCTCGAATTATTTTAAGAGGCATGTGCTAACGAAGGTCACAGTGTCACCACTTGGACTAGCCAGAGATTTGTCATATGAAGCAAGCACTGTGATTTCAACAACCAATGTTTAAAAGCCAAATTGAGAGTTCCTATTTCTAGAATTTTATCCTGGTCAATAAAAGACTGCACATTACAAGAGTCAAGCCAAGAGGGAAAACATACTTCTTTTCTACATGTGTCAAAACAAGATTCAGAGTCTTGAAGCAATAAGAAAAAGATAAAGTGTTCTGTCAGCCAGGTGAGAAAACTTCAGACATTTTTATTCTCAAGCAAATCTGGAAGGCTGTTTGCTTCAAGTGTAAAAAAAGTAAAATAGAGTAAATTGTTGATTTTACTACACAGATTAACTATTCCATAAGAACAATAACACATAAACTTCCAAATGCCTTGTGCTCCCCTGCCACGTAATAACTCCGCTTAAAGTTGCTGTCTTTGATTTTTTAAATTTTTTTCTTAAAGATAAAAACGTGAACTCAACAAATAAATAGCCAAATTAAGATGAATTGGATGCGTTTGGAATGTTGAGAATCTATTTACATTTTAATAAGATATTTCCTCAGTGTAGGTCTGAGATAAATCTCCTGGAGAAGAGGCTGGGACACAGAATTAAGAAGAAAGACGTGCCCTTGACGATTTGGAGAAAAGGAAAGATAAGCAGAGAGATGTTTAATAGAAACAGATGTGGATGTAATCCATTCAGGAAGAAAAAAGCCATACAAATACAACACGAGAGGAGGGGAAACGGCTTTAGACAAGGATAATGGGGAAACCTGGGTTGCTTTGAGAACACATGCTAAGGAGCTTGTGACTCAGGCTCCCTCTAAGTCAGAGCCCAGCAATGGGTGTGTCATGTGGATCGCTTAAAGAAAGGCAAGATGCTATGCCCAAGATGTTACTCGTGAGAAGGACTGAAAGAGAGTTTCTGAAAGTGGCAGCAGACGGTTGAAAGAGAAGAATGCATCAGGCTGAAAGTGTACAGAGAGGATTGATAACAATGGAGTATAGTCTACAGTAACAGATGGTTACTATTCATTTGTTGGGGGCATGCATACCTGTGCACATAGAAGCCAGAAGAAGGTGTTAAGAGTCCACCTCTTCCACTCTTGGCCTATTCCTTTGAATCAGAGTCTGTCCCTGAACTCAGAGTTTATGTCTCAGCAAGGCTGAAAGCCAGCAAGCACCAATAATTCTCTCAGCTCTGTTCTTTGTGGAGCTGGCGTTAAAAGGTATTTGGGGAGATGTACCACTTGTTATGTGGGCTCTATGATCAAAACTCTTATCCTCAGGGTTGTGAAGCAAGATTTCTTAACTACTGAGCCATTAATTGCTCTAGTCCAGACAATTGTTTTCTATTCCAGTCTAACCTGAAGGAAAGCCTGTTAGCTAATGTTGCATATTAAGATACTGTCAGTGGGGCGGTGGTGGCACATGCCTTTAATCCCAGCACTTGGGAGGCAGAGGCAGGCGGATTTCTGAGTTCGAGGCCAGCCTGGTCTACAGAGTGAGTTCCAGGACAGCCAAGGCTACACAGAGAAACCCTGTCTCAAAAAAACAAAACAAAAAAAAAAAAAGATACTGTCAGTGGATGTCATAGAATTCTATTCACTGCATTTTCATGACTACTTATATTTGTACCAAGCTTTGCATAGCTGGAAGGAATATGGAATAGCCCTACAGCTTTTACTCCACAAGTCATACCATAATAACTGATTAATGGTTACATGATAAGGAGAGATATAGGTGTGGTTGGGTAGAGGATTATGTCCCTCGTTTGTACTGTGTAAGAACAGCTTCTCCTCATACTTCAGGGATAACCTTTATAAATCCCCAGGAAAATGATCCCCAGTACTTTCGAGGCTTTTTGTGGTTGGTTGGTTGGTTGGCTGGTTATCTTGACAGTACTAGGGATTGAACCTATGGCCTGCCATTGAGCTGTATCCCCAGCCCTGGTTTGTATTTTTCTCAGTTCTAAAGAATGGAGACTGTGTGATCAATCCCTCTACCTTTCTCTATAAATGGACACAGAGTTAATGGTTGCTGGAGGAAAGAGAGACATTTCCTTCAGTGATATAACTACCAGCTGCATGTCCATGCTCCCAAGAGTCCTTCTCATCCAGACGCCTCTAAGCAACCCTAATCCAGCTCATTAAATGGGTCATTGAGAGGCCTCAGCTTCTAAGAGTGCTTGCTGCCAGGTTCAACAACCTGAATTCAATTCCTGGGGCCCACATGGTGAGAAAAGAGAACCAACAGAGAGAGGTAAGTTGCTCTCTGAGCTACACACACACACACACACACACACACACACACGTATATGTACATGTATGCAAGTATACACACTATGTACAACTAATACATGCTAATAAAGAATAAAAGAGAAAAAGATGAAACAATTCCTGAAAAAAAAATGTATCTGGGTAGATCTGAGGTTTCCGCAGTACAAACCTCACCTAAAAACAATGACTAGAGAGCCAAGTGTGGCGGCGCACACCTTTAATCCCAGTACTCTGGAGGCAGAGGCAAGCTGACCTATGTGACCACAAGGCCTGCCTGATCTATTAAGTGAGCTTCAGGCCAGCCAGGACTACATATTGAGACTCTGGCTCAAAAACAAAGAAAAGAATAAAAAGTAACAATTTAGCTCGAGCCATTGCTCCTTAGAGCACTCGCCTAGCATGTGTGAGGCCCTAGGTTCCATTCCAAGCACCATCCAAAGAGAAAAATGAAGAGACAACTCTGACTTCTAAAATCCTTGACACATTGACACCTTTGTCCACAGAGCTATAAGACTGAACCTCATCACCATTGGTGATTATTACAAGGAACCATAAACTATGAGCCAGCTGATCCCAGGTAATTAATCCAAGGATGGGATTCTAGCTCTGTAGAAGCTAAGCAAGGACATTCCTCCCATCTGGTGATTTTCTTCTCACTATTCCTTAAGAAATCTATGTTTGTTCTGCTCCAAAATAAAAAGAAAGAGAGAGAGAGAGCGAGGGGGGGGGAAGGAAGGAAGGAAGGAAGGAAGGAAGGAAGAAAGGAAGGAAGGAAGGAAGGAAGGAAGGAAGAGAAAGGAAGAAAGAAATAAAGTTAAGCAAGTTTTTCCCGCCAATAAATTTTGTTTCTGTAGATTTGTTCATACTAGTGATACAAAGCAGCACCCTTCAGCTGGCAAAACTGCAAGAAGTCAGGAGGGGCTGAACAATGAGGGGCTCAGACTCTAAGCAAAGTCTAAACCCATCAGCAAACCTGCTTACCGCCTCTTAATGGAAGCACAACTGGTGAGGATTCTTCACAGGAGAAAGACAATCTCAAAGGCAAAACCCTGGATCCTTAGCTTACCACAAATTGCACAGAGCACACACATGCTTCATGTGCAAGACAAGCAAAACAGGAAGCAAGACAGCTGGGCAGGTAAAGCTGCTTACCACCAAGCTGGGCAATCTGAATATGAGTTCCAGGGACTAACGTGATAAAGCAAACCAGCTTCTACAGGTTGTTCTCTCTCTCTCTCTCTCTCTCTCTGTCCTTCTCTGTCCCCCCTCTCTCTCTCTTTCTCTTTCTCTCCCTCTTTCTCTTCTCTCACATACACACACACAGTCTCTTTCAAATAAATTTTTAAATATTTTTTTTAAATTCGAGTTAATTTCAGGTATTCAAATTATTGACTATTAGTATCCAAGTAGAAAGTTCAGAAAAACTAGGTAATTATTTCAGGGTTTCATAAATCTTGAGTTTTTTACTTTATCCTTGCCTTTTAAAACAGAAAAAAAAATTCATAACATGTCTTCATTTTGAAGAAAACAACAGATTAATTAGTGTCTCCCATTAGTCTGTTAAAGGGGAGATTCTCTCTGTCCTTTAGATTTTTTTCTTTCAATATAATAATTTGTTTTGAAGAGATCTTTGCATTTTCACAGAAGTTTATTTAACTAATGGTATTATAGATCTGCTGTGGCCAGCACCTTGCTAGATATCATGGTTATAAGGAAAACAAATGCCACTTAAAAGCCAAGCTGAAAGCACATTCTCACACACACACTGTCCAGACTATATCATTAGGTTTTGCTTAAGGTCTTGAGTAGGAACAGGAAAGGCTAGGTAAAGCACTTTGAAAGACTAAAGGTTGACCATGGAGTGGAACAGGAAGATACCAAAGGGCACCTCCCACAACATCTGTAAATGGAGAGGCGCTGCTGGAAAAGAAAGGGGTGACCCAGCGAGGGTGGAACAGGATTTTATTATTTTTAATTATATGTATGTATGTGTCTATATGTGGGTATGTGTCCATGTGTGGGGGTGCCTAAGGATGCCAGAAGTGGGTATTAAATCCCCTGGAGCTGGAGATAATCTAAGGTAAAGTAGAGGTACCTTAGATTATCTTTTTTCTGGAAGCTATCATCTTCGTTCTTCTTCCTCTTTTCCGCTCCCTCCTCTCCCTTTCTGGTTGTGGCCTCATTTTGAATCTCATCCCTCACCCCTCACCCCTCACCCCTCACCCCTCACCCTGAGGTACAGAATTAGAGCTGTACCTAAGACTTGATTGAGTCACTCCAGCCACCACTCAGTTGCTTGTGAGGTAGTGTCAACTTGACATGATCTGTAATAGCCTAGGAAGAGAGACTCACGATGAGGAATTCTATGGATCAGGTTGACATGCACACAAAAATGTCTTTGGGATATTGTCTTGATTGTGTTAACTGGCATAAGAAGATCTGCCACTGTGAGCGGCACCATTCCCTAATGTATTAAGACTGTCTTGAGAGTGAAGAGGGGAGCCAAGTACACGTACGAGTGCATTCGTTTATTGTTCCCTGGTCCTGGTTATGGATGCATCGTTTAAAGCTCTTTCTACCTTGGTTTTTCCAAAGTGATAGGCTAGGGCCTAAAATCGTGAGCATTTCTCCTGTGTTGCTTTGCCAGGTATTTTTATCATAGCAACAAGAAGTGAAACTAAGACAGGTCATATTCTAGTTTGCTTTCTATTGCTGTGATTTTAAAAACAAAGTTACCAAAAGTGACCTGGGGAGGAAGGGTTCATTTGGCTTACAGGTTATACAGAGCATCATCAGAAGAGGCCAAGGCAAAAATTCAAACAGGCCAGGAACCCGGAAGCAAGAACTGAAGCAGAAGCCATGGAGTAATAATACTGCTTATTAGCTTGTTCCCACTGGGTTGCTCTTGTACCCCAGAACTATCTAATTCTTTTAAAAATATTTTAGTATTACTCATGTGTGTGTGTGTGTGTGTGTGTGTGTGTGTGTGTGTGTGTGTGTGTATGTGTGTGTGTGTGTGTGTTATGTGCGATGTGGGTATACACATATTCCACAAACACATGTGAAGGTCAGAGGACAGCTTTGGGAGTTTGTTCTCTCCTTCCTCTCTTACGTGGCTTCCAAGGATGAATCCAGGTCCTCAGGCTTGGGCAGCAAGGACCTTTACCTGAGAGCCATCTCACTGGCCCTCATTTTTGGCCTGTTTCTCAATCTTTCATGTAGTTGATACAGATCCCAGCTATGGTGTCTCTGTAGATTCTGGCTAGGAAGTACAAAAGGACATAGCAAGGAGAACTGGTCCATTTCCTGCAGGACCTGAAAGATAGCTACCTGAAATGTAGTTACCCGACCACCCTTTCTTCTGCCTGACAGAGTCTCTCTACACACAGCAAGAGGAATCTCTGCTTAATGGTGGCTGAACTGAAGCATGTGAAGATCAGCTCTCAGAGACCTGCATTTGTCCACAACAAAGAACTGTGACAAGGTGCCGAGATGGAGACCTCTAGATGCTGCAAAGTCGCTAAACCCTTCGAGTATCTCCACTCTCATATTCAACAGCATACACTGCAAAATCCTTTGCCTTCTATACAGATGAGTCAACAGAAAGAAATTCTTTTAGCTTTCATCTTGAACAGGGTCTCAAAAAAAAAAAAAAATCCTAACAGGAAGCTTTCCGGTTCTGTGAAAATCTATAAGAAATGGAATTTAAATTCGTTCAGGACTTCTTTCTACCACTCTTAAGTTTAAGGAGTCATTGATCGTGTTTTGGAAACAAAGGACCATTCTCCTTTCAAAGTGCCTGTAGAAATGGTCCTCTTATGTTTCTATATCTTATGGAAATATAGACCTGAGATCCGGGCGGATGTGAGTAGGATGCTCACTGTCTTTATAGTACAATTCTGCAAGTCTCCACTTCCTTCCTAAAGGCAAGACTCATGTCTGGCAGACCTCACATTGGCAATTGATGGACATCTTCAAAGAGTTACTTGACAAGTTTGACAGGTTGATCATCCCAAGCCTTTGGCAGAGAGGGGGAGAGCCAGTCTAATGGCAGAATGCCGGCTATTTTGATCAGGGGACTTTCTGTTTGATCTCTGCATGTGTCTGCTTGGATCTGAAGAGGAGAAAGTACACTACAAGAGGCACAGTAAAACAAAGGTCCCTGGATCATGGCGGACTCCTTCAATTATCAGCAGACTATTTTTTTAAACTGAGAATTATAAAGAAGCTACATTAAGAAGATAAACCTCCACAGAAGAAATGAAGCTCTCCCCAGGATTTTTGTGTTTCCAGCTGAGACTCACTTAACTCTGTGCTGTCCAAGATGGAGGAGGGAAGCTTTTAACTTCTTAAGAGTTAAGAATACTATACAATATGTAAAATACTGACTTTAGCTGGAGCAATAAGAGCGTAACCTGCTCTCCCAGAGGATGCAGGTTCAATTCCCAGCACCCAATGTGACAGCTCACAACTGTCTATAACTCCAGTTCTAGAAGATCTGAGACCCTCACACAGACACACATGCAAGCAAAACATCAATGCACATAAAATAAAAAATAAATGAATCTCTTTTTTAAAAGAATTTTGACTTAAGTTTTGAAACGATGGCTTATTATTTTTAACATTTATTTTGTTTTTAAAATTATATGTATACTTGCCGGCAGCTTTCAAAAACAGGCATTGGGTTCCCTGGGGCTGGAGTTGCAAGTGGTTGTGAGTTGCCCGACTCGGGTTCTGGAAATCAAACCCACCTCCTTTTGCATAGCAGTACAGGCTCGTAACCACTGAACCATCCTGCCTGCACTGTTGTTCTGATTTTATCAAGCTGGTTCCCTGACAGTTTTAAACACGTACATAATATATTCCAGTTACTCTCTCTTAAATTTGGTTTTGATCTGACATGTCAAATCCCAAGGTGGATGCTGTGCAGGACGGACACCTAAATCCTCTCTCTGTGCATCATTATGAGTGAGTTTTTCCTTGAAATGGCTAGTTAATTTAAGCACCACAATGCATTACACAAAGGATTATAGAGAGAAATTTTATTACCCTCATATAAAAAGATGGACAGTGGCTGATTGCTCTCATTTTAAATGCCATGGGAGCAATGTGGGCATTTATGTGCACAGGAGAAGCTCAGCCACGAGTAGGAGCAGAATGGCTCATCCCACAGTGCACTTCATGGACATCAATCAATGAACGTCTTAGGGAGAGTGTTTATGATGGAGCTGTACGCAAGTATACACACATGACATACCAATGCAAGTATACACACACGACATACCAGTGTTCTGGTCCCACTTATGCAGCCTGAGTGGGGCCTTATCCCAGAGCTTCCAAGGAAACTGAAGATCAATGGGGTCTTACAGTACTCACGAAAATATTTCTAAAAGTGAGTTTTCTCAGAATCCGTGAGATTTAGATCATCCTTAGATCGTCAGAAAGGATGCTGACAGTTATGATCTACAAGGCTAAAATCCTTCAGTGCCGCTGTCCAGTAAAACACAATTGTGCTGATTTCTTTTTTAAAAAAAAAAAAAAAAAAAAAAAAAAGGGCCTTATCCTTTAAATCAATACATTTAAAATGTTTTTTTTTTAAGTGTGAATATTTATAGGCTGCCATGTGATGTTTGGTATATAAATACACTATGCTGTGTTAAAATCAGGCTAAGCATACCCTCAACTCTTTGTCATTTACTTATAGTGAAAACACTCAAAGTCATTTCTTGTACCTTTTAGAGTGTGCAGCATATTGTCATTACCTGAAGTCACACCTCTGTGAAAAATCACACCAAGTTCCCCACGTCTCCCCAAATATGACTTAGTATCTACTAATCTTCTCCCATCCCCCATCCCTTCTTCTCTGCCCAAGCTCTGAGTAACCACCTCTCTACTCTCAGCTTCCTTGAAATTAGTTAAATGGTTAATTAATCTATGGGTTAATAAATTAACCAGTAATCTCCCAGGTGAGTAAGATCCCACGGCTTTGCTTTTCTTTTTGTTCTAAATTTTATTTCATTCCCTTACATGTTATGTATGTGCATGTGCCTACAGAGGCCTAAGGTTAGCATCAGCATCTCCCTAGGTCCTTCTCTACCTTAGTCATTGAAGCAGGGTATCCTGGTTGAGGCCAGAGCTCTCGCAGACAGCCTAGTTAGCCAGCTTGCTCTTGGGATCTCTGGTCTCCACCTTCTGAGTATTGGGATTACCGTCGGGCCCCCGTCATACCCACTGGCATGTTTGCAGGTTTGGGGCTCTAAACTATAGTCTTCCCCCTTTAGCCACTGATCCATTTACTTTTATTTTATGTTTGTGAGCATTTTTCCTGAATGTACATATGTACCATATGCATGCAGTGCCCACAGGAGCCAGACTGTCCATTCGATCCCACAAAACTGGAGTCACAGACGTTGTAAGCTGCCATGTGGTGCTGGGAACTGAACTCAGGTCTTCGGTAAGAGTAGTACAAATTTTTGGTTTCTGAGTCACCACTCTAGGCCCCTAATTTTTATAAGATCTTTTTTCCATGTGCATGTGTCTGTGTGTCTGTGTGTCTGTGTATCTATGTCTTTGTGTCTTTGTGTGTCTGTGTGTGTTTTGTGTGCATATCTCTGTGTGTCTCTGCATGTCTGTGTATGTGATTTTGGGTCTGTATGTCTGTGTGTGTCTGTCCATGTTTGTGTGTGTGTGTCTATATGTGTGTCTGTGTGTGTGTGTCTGTCCATGTTGGGGGGGGGTGTGGGTGTGGGTACAGGTATGATATGAGAACACAAGAGGGTGCTGGATCCCCCAGAGCTGCCCAGTGTAGGTGCTGGGAACTCAGTCTCTGTAAAAGCAGTACTTGCTCTTAACTACTGAGTCATCTCACTGGCCCCACCTCCATCCACAATTTTTTTTTTTTTGAGACAGAGTCTCTCTCACTATGCAGGCTAGTATGGAATTCACTATGTAGACCAGGCTAGCCTCTAACTCACAAATCCATATATCTCTGTCTCCCAAGTACTGGGATTAAAGGAATGAGCCATGCTCAGCGTCAACATTTATTTAAAATTGTTTCAATAGAGTTTCAATACATAGCCCAGCCTGACTGTACAAACCAGGCTGCCTTGAGCTTAGAGCAATCCTCCTAGCACTGTTTCCCAAGTGCTAGGAATTCAGGCATGTGAGGTCAGCCCTGGTGCAAGGAATTTTTCACATTATTATTCATTTACTTTTTAAAACAGAATATCATGTTACCCCGACTCAACTGAAACTCTTGATATAGCTAAGAATGACCTTAAACTCGTAACCCTCCTGCCTTTACCCACCCCCAGACTCCAGCTAGGATAATGACATACATCATTACTTCCAGTTTATGGTTCTGGGGACTGAGCCTTGTGCAGGCCAGGCAAGCTCTCTGCCAACTGAGCTGCACCCCAGGCCTAACGGCTCCCTTGTATCCACATCCCTGCTGTCATCTCTAACAAATCTCTTGACGATCCCAGGACTAGAATGACGTGGTAATTTCTTTCCTTTTGGCCCTGCATTTCCCTAATGCTTAGTGATGGTGAATGTGAAGTTGGCCATTCTCACGTCCTCTGAGAAACATCTAGCTAGGTCAATGATAGTTAAAAGTTGGGGAAGAGATTTAAAGGCGTGTATATCTTCTGGGTACCACTCTCGTTGGATGTGTAGTTTGCAATATTCTCTTTCTATTTCACATGTCTCCCGGCCTTGTTCTCTGTTTCTTTTCATTCTTTTGCTGGATAGGAGTCTTTTACCTTAAAATACTCTCATTTGCTTTTACTGCCTGTTTTGGGGGGAAGGGGGGGATCTTGACGTCCTGATTTATTCTCCTTTTGAGGTTTTTTGGTTGTTGTTATTTTTGTTTTTGTTCTTTGTGGTTGCACAGTTAGCTTAAGTTATTGATTCATCTTGAGGGTTTTTTTTTTAAACTGGTGGGAGATAGAGGTTTAATTTGACTCTTTTGCATGTAGACATTCAACTTCCTAAAATGACAGACCCCATGGACCATTCTTCCTTCTTAGTAACTTTAAAAAAAAAAAAAAGAAGTTATGTGGCAGTGGAGGCCAGTAGAGGGCTCAGCAGGTCAAGGTGATTTCCACCAAGCCCAACAATATGAGTTCAATTCCCCAGACTCACATGCTGGAAGGAGAGAAATGACTTCTGCGTATATGTGCACAAGCATGTGTACACATGCACACACACGCATGTGCACACACACAGTTGACTCTAGATCCATTGGTTTTACTTTTAGGATCTCAATTTTGTTCTCTTAGCCCTGCGTCCACAAATATTTTAAACGATTTCCTTAAATTGCTGAAGTATAAATATTATTTGATCTTTGGTTTAGAATAAAATTCATGCTTTCATTATTTCAATCTCTGCTGCTAATATATTTGCTATACTTTAGGGGGGAAAAAGACCTGATCATTTAGTGGCTGTTTTAGAGATTATAACATATCTCCTCCTTTTATTATCATCTAATATCATTCTTATACCTCTAACCTAGTAATGTGGGATATTAGAACATGTAATGGCATTTATATTACCTGCTATCATTTGCATTATTTTAGCCATACGTTTAAAAATTACATTTATGGGAGCTGGAGGAGTGGCCTGGCAGTTAAGAGTAGTTGCTGATCTTTAGGATGGGAGCTTGGTTCCTAGAACACACCTCAAGTAGCTCTCAACCACTTTTAACTCCAGATCTAGGGGATCTGACACCCTCTTCTGGCCACTGTGGGCACCAGGCACACACCTTATGCACAGACATGCATTCAGGCAAAATGTTCATACACATAAATTGAAAGAAGTAAATCTTAAGAAATGAAAAAGGTTAACTTATTAGTAAAAAATAAACAAGTGCTCAGCAGTGTGATTTCACCTGAGACAGAAGGCTATTTTATATTAAAAAATCCTGTTCAGTAGAACTTGCTAAGAAGACATTTCAACACAGAAGCTACTCAGCCCTTGAAGAGAGAATGATAAAGCTATGGGAGTGATTGTTATTTTATTTAAGAACTTTGATTACATTCATGGGAGGAGCTGTATGGAGTTCAGAAGACAGCTTCTGGAGGTCTACTCTCTCCTGCCACCTTGTGGGTCTTGGGAATCAAATCCAGATCACCAGTCTTGACAACAAGTGTCTTTACCTGTTGAGCCATCTGGCCAGCCCATGAATTTTACTTTTAATTAATAGCCATTTAAACGTAAGTGTCCGGATATAACTGCCATCCATACTAGACAATGTAGCTTAGAATGGGAATATTCAAGCAGTAATAAAAGACTGTGATAATTAAGTATTTTGAGTCCTGAATATTTACAAATAATTAGTAGCAATGGCAGAATGAATTAATAAGAGCCAAACTGGGCTGGCAATGGTGACATTCCTTTTCCTAAAGATGTCACAGCATAGAATCTATAAAACAGCCCATAATATCTGACTTATTCTGCTTGGATCATGTGAATACCAGGCTCTTTATCTTATTTATTGACCCTTGGTTAACAGTGTCTACCACACAGTGGGTATAGTTCAGATATAAGCCAAACACTTGAAAGTATATTCATTATTAATCTATAGTTCTTTTTTTTTTTTTTTTTTTTTTTTTTTTGGTTTTTCGAGACAGGGTTTCTCTGTGTAGCCCTGGCTGTCCTGGAACTCACTCTGTAGACCAGGCTGGCCTCGAACTCAGAAATCCACCTGCCTCTGCCTCCCAAGTGCTGGGATTAAAGGCGAGCGTCACCACTACCCGGCTAGTCTATAGTTCTTTAAGACAGGCAGCTGAAAATCTGCATGAACGACTAATATCTGTAATCATATTGAATATTAATATATCTATACATTTATTCTCCCAACACACACTTTCACTTTCATACCAGCCAGAAAAGTGTGAATCTATCCTCTCTTGTTGACTTCCTGGTTTAGAAATCTGCGTGTTAAATGTTAAACTTATTGCCAAGAGCAACGCGTCTTCTACCCTCGAAAGAGAAGGAAATTTTATGAAGTGAATGTATAAGACAACTAAGGAAATGTACATACTTTAAAATGTCACGTGGCTCTCGAATCACCTTCACATGGGAGCCAAAGCAACCTGCCAATCTCTGCACTGGTCACGGGTGGTGTTTCCGGTTGGTGGAAGCCTCAGAAACAGCATGGACTTGTTGGCTTTGGCCTTATAGAACTGCCTAGCAAGGACATCGCTTTGTCATGTCTGCTGAGAGTACTTGATTAAAAATGGCTTCGAAAACAACCTGGATGTCTGAATTCTTGCAAGATTGTACTCCACCTGCCCCGTGTAGCATTTGGGGGGGGGGGGGAAGGGCGGTCTACCAGGACAGTGCCATCTGCGCCAATCCGTGCGATAAATCACTTCTGCAGGCTTCGGTTTTGACTCTTGCCCACTTTGTGTCCCTGTCTCCTTTAAAGAAAGCTTGCCTGAGCAAGTGGTCTGCCTGACAACTTCTGCGATTGGCCTACAGACTGCGCCCTGCTGCTGTGTGGAACATTTTCCTTTGCCTTAGTCACAGGACATGGCTATGTTGTCCAAGTGCCCTTCAGAGTTGCTTAGCAACGTGGCACTCACTCAGGTCTCCACTGGGCAGGGGCACCAGCCTGGGAGGGGACAAAAACACAGAGTGCTAGACCACAGAGACCATACTGAAATCAAAGGTCCCTCTCCTCCTGAACATCATTGCTTGCTAAGAGCAACTAATTTCTGAGGAAAGATTAATATGAATTAAGACTGGCTTAAGTGTTTCTCTAGGGCAAGAAAAGATTTCTTGGTAAAAAGCTGGTGAGAGGCTAGGGTTGTAGCTCAGTTGGTAGGGTGTTTGCCCGGCATACACAATCCTGGGTTGGGTTCCCTGCACCATGAAAGCATATACATCTCAGAAGGTGAAGGCAGTAAGCTCAGAAATTCAAGGCCATCCTTGGCTAGATAGGAAATTCAAAGGTAGCTTGGGCCTGTATGAGACCCTGCTCTATCTCCCTATCAGGATAAATAAATAAATAAATAAATAAGCCCATAACTTGTAACTACTAAATTGGAAATTTTTTGTCACAGTTCTACATAGTGTGTAGTAATTTCCTTCAGGACTTCTACACAGTACAATATATACTTAATGAACATCAGTCATTCTGGGCACTACCTGCGTTGGCCAGGTTGTTTTGTTTTGTTTTGTTTGTCTACTTGACACAAGCTAGAGTCATCTGAAAAGAGGGAACCTCGATTGAGAAAATGCCTCCAACAAGTTGGCCTATTCGTAAGTCTGCAAGTCTGTAGGGGCACTGTCTTGATTAGTGATTGATGTGGGATAGGCCCAGATCACTACGGGCAGTGCAACTTCTGAGCAGGTAGCCCTGGATGGTCTAACAAAGCAGTCTGAGCAAGTCATGGGGAGCAATCCAGTAAGCAGTACTCCTCCATGGCCTCTGCATCGGCTCCTGCCTCCAGGTTCCTGCCCTGTGTGAGCTCCTGCCCCGACTGCCCTCAGTCATGAACTGTGATGTGGAAATGCAGGCTGACATGAACCTTTCCCTCCCCAAGTTGTTTTTGCTCCTGTTGTTTCTCCATAACAATAGAAACCCTAACTAAAACAGTCATGGTGTTTTGTTACAACAATAGAAAGTAAACTACAATGGGGGGGGGGAGGAGGGAGGGACAGGGGAGGGGAGGGGGACAGTCAATGGTGGCTGCAGAATTTTGACTCAACACCACTGCAGAGAGTCCCTTAAGGTTTACAAGGATGATTATAGAATTTCTATGACCAGAGACAGGTATGGTTTATTTCCATGTAGCTCAATGCTACAGGTCTATGACTTACTTAGAAACCAAGACACATACAATACACTACGATTGCAAACATGTAGAGATGCCTACTCTATGATTATATGTATCCACATTTATTGCTAGGCTAGGCTAGAGGTTTTTTAAAAAAAAAAAAAATGATTGATTTATTTATTTTATGTGAGTACAATGTTGCTGTCTTCAGATGCACCAGAAGAGGGCATCTGATTCCATTACAGACGGTTGTGAGCCACCATGTGGTTGCTGGGAATTGAACTCAGGACCTCTGGAAGAGCAGCCAGTGCTTTTAACCGCTGAACCATCATCTCTCCAGCCTCTAGACTAGAGTTTATTCATGAAATGTATACCCCTTTTCACATTGACCAATGTATCCCAGCATTCTCTGATTCAGTTCTCTTCAATGAAGAGAGGCTCTAAAAGTCATGCCACAGACAGGAACTCAGGAAGGTGAGGGTTTGCGTTCACACATGACTGCAGCACAGTTGTACCATCACTGTACGGTACAAAGCCTGCCATTGTGTTTTCAGTAACTGAACATCAGGTGTGTTCTATCAGAGAAGAAGGGAGACTCTAACTAGATGCCTATCCAGTTGGTTGATCCCACGTACATTTATCACCTCGCCTCTGTCCGTGGGCCCAGCCACTGTTGCTGATGCAGTCATTTGTGGTAAATTATTCCATCTCTGTAACATGTTATTTGGAGGCAAAATTGGCACTATTCACAAGGAACTTTGGGTTTAATTAGCATCTAAAAATTTTAAACAGCCATAATTGTATATGGCCAGAAACATTACCCATGGTTAATTTGCATGTTGCTCCTACTGTCCCTCTGATAAGGACATTGAACAGTCACTACTTTATGCCTCATGGTGCTGCACGCTAAACTGACAGCAAAGATCACTCCAAGCTGATGAAAAGCAGACATAGAGGACTTTTAGGGTCATGATGAAGCACAAGACAGTTTAGCACTCCTATATCTCATACATACTACAACTCTCTGAAGAGCTGTGTCCTGCCTAAGCGCTCGCAGCTTCCTCCCGCAGCTGTCTGGCTTGGTTATCTTCGTCCTGGGAGGCTATTAGCAAAATCATACTTCAGAGGTTCCAGGGGCTCGTGGGTTATCCATCAGGCCAACTCCATTTCCAACAGAAAACTATCTCATGCACTCTGGCCAACTGACATTTTCTCCCTCCATATATATATATATATATATATATATATATATATATATATATATATATCAGTAGCACAAAAGTTGTAACTCCCTCCATCTTGGGATTCCGTGCTTCTTCGTCCTTTGTAATGGGATTTTTCACCAAATCTTTTCTCAGGCTCATTGGTGACTGCTCCTATTAAAAAGTATTATTTGTTTCCCTCTTAGTTCTTTTACTTTTTCATCATGAATAAAGTAGTTATTCATACCTTAACCCTGAGAAGTTTTAAGAGTGCCCAACACTATCAGCCCTCATCTCTATATCAAACACAAAAAGGAAGGAAAAGAGAAAGGAAGGAAAGAAAAGAGAAAGGAAGGGAGGGGGAAGGAAGGAAAGAAATAAAGAGAGAAAAGAGAGAGAGAATTCAGGTTCTATAGCAGGAGAAATGGGATTCAAAGGAAAGATAAGCCTTGTCTACACACGGACAGAGTTAACACTCTGGCCTTCAGCTGGTCTCAGCACTTTGTTTTGATGTAGGATTTTGCTCCACTGCCCAAGCTGACCTTCAACTCACAATCCCCCTGGCCCGCCCTCAGAGATGCTCAGATTACAGGCATGTGCCACCATCCTGGAAAGAATTGAAATTCTAAGGGAGCTATTTTATGTCTCTGTAAGTTGTAAGTTACTGATAACAATGAAAAAGTAATTCTTCTCTATAGAAATGCAGATTCTAAGAGAAAATTGACTTCCATCCCCCCCAAGAATAGAGAAGCCAGGATTCTCTTTTGTGGTTTTTAAAATGCATTTATTTCTTATTTTATGTTGATGAATGCTTGACTACATATATGTATGTGTACCACACGCATGTCTGATGTTCACAGAGGCCAGAGGAGGATCAGAACCCTTGGATCTGGAGTTACATGTGGTTGTGAGCCACCGTGTGGTTACTGGGAACCAAATCTGACTCCTCTGCAAAAGCAGCTGGTGTTCTTAACCACTGAGCCATCTCTTGGGGCCCTCTGTTGCGCTTTTTAAACATCTGCTAGTTCCCTTACTGACCGATCAGTTAAATAAAGCCCTCATTTTATATTTCTATGGGACTTTTTTTTTTCCTTGTATAAATTCTCACTTACCTGCTGCTAACGAAGGAGTAATTTAACTCAGGTACGAACCAGAGAAGCTACAGACCTGAGAGGAAGAGAAGACTGTATCAGCAAGAAGAAATCAGCCATGGTCTCCCATGCCCTCCTAAACATCAACACACCATAATTATTCTGAAATTGAGAGGTTACCCAGTAATTTTCTTTAAATATCATTCTTACCTTCACATTGGAGTCCGGACAGAAATGATTAAAGGAGAGACTAGTGTCGTGGACACGGCCACAACCCCAGAATTTAAGAGGCTATGGCAAGAGGATTCAAAGTTTAAGTCCAGGCTTTGTGGGACCCTGCCTCAAAAACAAATAAACTGATTTAATAATCATCAGGAACTACTGTCAAAGCAGAACATTGGAGACAAGGAAAGAACATTGACTTAGGAAGGAAGATTAAGTTCAAGGGTGTTGTTTCAATAGGGGAGACAGAGCAATCTTGCATCCAACAAAACAATGAGTGAACAGAAGAGTTTTTTAAAAACCTAAGTTGCCAGGGCTGGAGAGATGGCGGCTCAGCTTTTAAAAGCACTCTCCATCCTTTGGGAGGACTTAAGTTCAGTTTCCAGACATCACCTACATCTGCTCGCATCCCCCTGTAATTCTCTCTCCAGGGCCTTCTTCTGGCCACCTCAGGCACCTTCACTTTTGTGCACTTACATGTCATACGCCTGTGCACATAACTTTAAAATAATAAAAGTAAATCTTTAAAAACTTGAGGTGGGGGAGGGGCTGGGGCGATTACTCGGTTGGCAAAGTGCTTGCCACGCAAGCATGAGGGGACCCAAGGCGAATCAATCAGATTCCATATTAAAGAAAAAGGCAAGCACGGACATACATACCTGTGGTCTCATCACTGGAGAGGCAGAAACAGGAGGGGAAACCCTGGAACTTAGTGGCCAGCCAGACTAATGGAGCCAGTGAACTCCAGGCTCAGTCTGAGACCTCGCTTAAAAATCTAAGGTAGAGATTATTGAGGGAGGTACTTAATGTTAACCTCTGACCTTCACATACAAGTGCATACATGTATGTGCACCCCTCAGTGTGTGTGTGTGTGTGTGTGTGTGTGTGTGTGTGTGCTCGAGTGCGCGCACACACACAAACTCTAGGGTGGGGAATACCTTAGTACTAAATGTACCTTACAGAAAGGGAAATAAATGTTCCCTTATCTTTCTAACAGCAAGGGTCTCACAGCTAGGAGTAAAATTCCGGATTTAGGCTCCCACCTCACAGACTCTGGGAGATAGTGATTATTACATTTCAAAGATCCTTGAGATTTACTGTCCTTGGCCTTGGAGGCACCCAGAGACTATTTACATCTCAAAGAGGCAGAGGAGGAATTCACAATTACCATTTTTCATGTGTAAATGCTCTAAGAAAAGGGAGGTCAAGAGCCGAGAATTAGGGAGAAACCCTTACAAAGCCTCCCTGGAGCTGCGCGGACCGTTAAGGCTGCCTTGGTCAATATCTATATTATCAGTGCATCCCTACTTCCCTGAAACTAGAAGTCAGCGAAGGCATTCTCCTCCATCTCCTCACTTTCATCTTCGTGAGCATTAAGATTCAGTCTGCTGATGACTTAGCCAAGAGTTCAAAAGGTCAAGCCTTTGGCCTCAGGCCTCAAGTTCTTAAAAGCAGCAGCCCTGAAACACACTCCCATCTCCAGACCTTGATACCACCCCAACTCTGCAGTGTGGAGGGGATTAGGGTCCCTCCAACCCCACTCTAGTTATGAAATAAAGCATTGGAGTTTAACAGAGATCTATAAAAAAGACAAACTGGGTGGGACTGCTGTGGTACCTTTCAGAAAACAGAAACAGAGGGTGCTGAGGAGATGGCTTGCTACTCTTGCAGAGGACTGGAGTTTAGTTCCCAACATGAGCATCAATGATTCACCATGGGCAACTCCACCTTCAGGGATCTGATGCCCTCTTCTGGCCTCCAGAAGCACTCACACACATGTGCACATACACACAGAGAAAAAGACACACACACACACACACACACACACACACACACACACACACA